>BRDA01010739.1:233-29097 GCA_036984385.1 Crenuchus spilurus
CACACACACAGAGCTTTAGCTGTTCTCTTTATTTGCAGTACATGCACCTGCCAACCTCCTAAGGCATTTATGGATTATGCAGATATCCCCCCCCCTCCTAAATCTAATTTTGAGAACAGAGCAGAATAAAGCCCCCTGAGCGTCCTGCATGGCCGACTGCTCGGTCAGAACGTGCTCGGCTCTAACAGGATTATGGTTCCGCAGGGGGGCGCCGGCGGGACGCTGGGATGACGTGAGCGACGGCGGAACGTGCGGGAAGCGCGTGATGTGACTCAGTCTGTCAGACTGCAGTGCAGGTACACGGCTTAATCGGGTTTCACTACAGGATGACGACTGAGAGGTGAACCCGCCTGCTTAAAGCCTTAAAACTGCAGAATCAGCCGTTAGGATGCTAATCAGCGCTGATACGGTTTATATATGCCAACGTTCCTATCAAATGACATCACGGCAAGACAATGTGCTGAATGTCTCTGTTATTTACAGTTTAGTGACATTCCCCTTTAATATGACTTGTTTTACACACTTGCCAGTGCTGTGACTTTATGATATGTTAACTGAAAGTAAGATGCACAGTGAAGATTTAGGTGGTGCCCCCGTGGACAAATGGGGCCCTACGTGCAGTGCGTAATTCATGTATGCAGGCCGGCCATGATGTAACTAAAAATGTAACTTTGGTCAGAAAATAACTGGGAAATGAAACCACTTCTGAAAGAGGAGGAGAGCTGAGGAAAAACAGAGAGAGATGAGAGAGTATGGAAGAGAAGTGTCTGAGAGAGGAGGTGAGTGAAGAGGACTGAGAGGAGTTGAGGAAACCTCTCTCTCTCTCTCTCTCTCTCTCTCTCTATCTGTCTCTCTATCTATCTGTCTGTTCTGGGTGGAGGTGATAAGGGTCGGATGTTCCTTTTCTGTGAATTTTACACACAAGGCTAAACAAGTCCAGGCCTTGGAGGTGTTGAATCAAACCCTGTAGCTGGCATTTCAGCTGTAAAAGATTTACAGTGCCAGGGCTGCCAACCTCACCATCACTTACTGACGAGTTATAGCATTCGTTCAGCTCTTCCTGTAACAGACGCCATATTTTTTAATAAGAAGTGCATTAGCATATTCGTGCACATCAGTTCTTTACAAGAAGCTCATCTGCATATTTACGGCTGAATAAAGCAACAGAGTTATGACATCATCACGATGATGTCATACTATTGTCAATGTGCTTTCCAGTGACCCGTCAAAAAAGGGCCATTTCTTTGATTTGATTTCTGTTACAGAATTTGCTGCAGTATGTAGTCATAGCTAAAGTCTGAAAATGTAGAACGTTGTTAAATACACACATCACGTCTTTGTCTTCTGTACTAAACCACACACACACGTCAGTGATGGAGCTCTGCTGTAAGTGAAATATGGTGTATGGTCCCTTTAATGTACAGACCTGTGTTATGACCAGCGTCCCACCCTTCAGTGTAGAGAGTGTGTCTGGAGTGATAATCTGACCCAGCATCAGTCTTCATCATTGTGACATTTATTGGTGAAATATTCTGTTTATGTTCTTTAGTGTCTGACAGTCGTGTGGTTTCAGATGTTTTTCTGCTTTTGTGTTTCAGCAGCGAGGCTCTGATGTGAATGAATCACTTTTACATGATACTGACTCTCAGGTTCAGGTTAGGGCCAGAAGTGTGTGTGTGTGTGTGTGTGTGTGTGTTGGAGAGACAGGGGGACGGCTGGATGCCTTAAACGAGGTGTTGGGGGATCTCCTGATGAGGTGATGACTCTCTTCTACACCTCCTGAGAGACTGAAAGAGGAAAGATGAGAATATAGGAGAGGCTGTGATGAGCGAGGGCTGTGCTTTACTGTCTGTTATTTACATTCAGAGACAGATAAACACACACAGTGTCCATGAATAACCCTCCATAAGTCTCATGTCATGTCTTCAGTGCAATAAATGACCTCTTAACCAGTCAAAGCATCTTTAATCTCATTTAAATGTCTAATATTTCTCATTTTGAGAATGTTGTGAGCTTAGACTATTTCACTTAAAATCTGATATTTAAGTAACTTTATTCATTAAAACGATCTCACTAAACTGGTGTATAGTGAGAACATTTTACTTATATTAGACATTTATATGAGATTTAAGATGATTTCAGTTGCTAAGAGATCATTTCTTTACAGCAGGGGTGTGCAACTCCAGTCCTGGAGAGCCGGTTTCCTGCACAGTTTGGTGATTTACCTGATCAAACACACCTGATTCAAATCGGCGGGCAATTAGCATGTTTAACTGTAGTGTCAGAGCAGTGACATCACCAAACTGTGCTGGACACCAGCACTCCATGACTGGAGTTGCCTACCCCTGGTTTACAGTGTTAATTTTGCTCATTTAACTTAACTAATTAATGCTTTATTCTCTATTTTCTACATTCAGTGTCATCTTAACATCTTAAATAATCTGAATCTACACTTTCACTTCAGAGCTTAATGGCTGTCTTAAAGAGGAGGCATATAAAAGCTGAAACTGTCTCCTTTCTACTCAACTTGTTCATTTCTGACTATTCTGAGCTGTTAGTTATGGTTGCATGTTGCAAATTTACATTTGAGGCATTTAGCTGATGCTTTTATCCAAAGTGACTTTCAATTGGGGGTTAGGTGCCTTTCTCAAGGGCACTTCAGTTGTGACCTGCCAGGGGATTGAACCGGCAACCTTCAGGTCGCCAGACCAGATCCTTAACCACTAGGCCACAGCTTCCCCCGCAAATCAATTGCAACCACATGGAGAATGACTTGGAAACACCTGAGACACCTTAGAAATCACCTGGGACACCACAGCAACTGTCTAGTGATCGCCTAGCAACCACTAAGCAACATCATAGCAACCACCTGAAGTGCCATGACAATCACCTCAGCATTATGTATCTAGAGTCCACTTAGCAACAACACATGAACCAGCTAGCAACCTCTTAGCAACTTCACAGCAACCACTTGGGATACCTTAGCAACAACCCAAGCAACAGCATAACAACTACTTCAGATATCACAGCAACATTTTTAAAGATTAGATTAGATTAAACTTTATGCCAGTTTACAACACAACAGAATTATTTCAGAATTATTAGGATCATTTCCTGATCAGTTTTATTTGATACAGTTGCTGTAGATTTGGGCTGAGATTCCTTACATACACTAAAAGTAAAAAAACACAATTGTCCTTTGTATAATGTTATTTAATCTAAGTTTCCTTTATGGGAATGTTCTGCTATTACAATACTGTCCTTCACAAGGAAGTGCATATGTAAATCTGTCCTTTCTCCTGATTGGTTCAGTACTGTCGTGTATGGAATTTTATCAGGAAGAAAGCATCTCCCATCAGATAGTTCAGCTGTACCTGAGACATCGTGGTGAGGACAGTCCAGTGTTTAAGGTGAGTGATGAGTGGATGGACATTAAAGATGAGGGCCAGTGTTATAGAGAAGAAGCTGAAAGCTTGTTAGGGTTCTTTAGGAGGTGTTTAAAGTGACCTGTGTAAGATAATATGGATCCTCTGAATGGTATGTTGCTTGGTTTTGCTTACTGTATTCTTTTTGACTGAAGGTACTTTATTTACTGTGTCAGATGGTACTTTCTTTATGTAATTATGTACTTTCTTTATGTGTATGTGTAGTTTCTTGGATTTGTCTGAATGTAATGTTGAGAAAAACAAACTGAACCTCAGTAATACTGTGAATCACGTTACAGAACTGGATGAGCAGGTTCTTGCTGCTGTTTTCTTGCTCATGACTCGATTGTTTTTCAGGAGTTTGCTGCTGTGATTTATGCTTAACTGACTTTGCGCAATATCAAAATAAAATGAGTGCTGCAGAGAAGGAGAAGGATGATATCTCTCCATCCAGCGACTCAGATCTACAGGAACACGACCTTTCCAGTGAGGCTTCTAGGTAAGAACTTCTTTCCTCAATATCATCAATAACATTAATCAGAATCAGATTTATAGGCCAATTATGTTGTAGACAGGGAATTTTGTTTGCAGCTGTTGGTGTCTTTCTAGTTTTAAATAAAAAAAATACAAATAATGTAAATTTAACTTACAGTACAAAACACAATATACAGTAAAAAATATGAAAAGTATAAACAAACTGTAGAGGGACGAGTAACATAAACAATGTGACAAGACTATTTCTCCACTGTTCAGTGCAATGTCTGTTTTACCACCTAATATAAAGTGGTGCTTGAATGTTTGTGAATTCTGCATAAATTTGACCTAAAACTTCATCATATTCTCACACAAGTCATAAAAGTAGAAAAAGAACCAAATGAAACAAACAAGAAAAAAGTATTAGACTTGAATGTGAATGTGAACCTGTACTATTAGCAGATCATATGAAGGTGTTGTCAAGCAATGTGATGACAGTCAGGTGTGAGTGGGCACCTGTTTTATTTAAAGAACAGAGATCTACAGTCTGATCTTCACAACACGTTTGTGGAAGTGTATCATGAACAAAGGAGATTTGTGAGGAGCTCAGAAAAAGACTTCTTGATGCTCATCAGACTGGAAAAAGTTACAAAACCATCTCTAAAGAGTTTGGACTCCACCAATCCACAGTCAGACAGATTGTGTACAAATGGAGGAAATTCAGGACCATTGTTACCTCCTCAGGAGTGTCGACAAACAAAGATCACTCCAAGAGCAAGGCGTGTAATAGACAGCGAGGTCACAAAGGACCCCAGGATCACTTCATGAGTCCACCGTCAGGAGAACACTGAACCACACTGGTGTACATGGCAGGGTTACAAGGACAAAGAACATTACTGCCCATCTGCAGTTTACTAACTAGAACAAGTCAGAATGCTACAGAACAATGTTTTGTGGAAAGAGGAGACCAAAATATGTTAAACCTTCAAATACACCATTGTTAGAGAGTGTTCTTCACTTCATCTGAGTGGTCTCAATGTTGTAGCTGATTGGAGTAGATTTAGTGTCATGTGATCCATCTGTTCAGTGGCAGACTCAGGATGTTTGAAACTCAGGGGCGAAAAAATAAAAAGGGTACATTTTCCCCACTGGACAGGCTCTTCTCAGTTAGAGGGGCACCTACCCGGGCACTTCATCATGTACAAGTGTAGGAGAACCCTATACAGCACTGCATCACATCTTCTCTACTGAACAGGGCTCACTTTGTCTAGTAGAGGACACTTAATGCACACTTTTCTGTTGGAAAGGAAACCAAATAAGGGGACTCGTTAAGACAGATTACCAGTCTTTCTTGTTCTAGAGGGCACAGCATAATCATTTATTGTAAAAAAGGGGCCACTCAGTAATTTTTACAATGTGAAGGGCAGCTAGCAGGGCACTTTTTGCCATTCTAGAGGGCACTTTGGTGACATTTGTTCAACTATAGGTACACACACACACACACACAATGTTTATGAATGTGTATCTAATTAATAATAACATTTTTGATCTTTGTTAGTTATGAAGCTACTCATCATGTTTTGTTCTGTTCTTCATCCAAACAGGTCACCTGTATCCTCACCTGTATGCAGTGTGGTGTCCATGAAGAGTGATAGGTCCCTTAAAAAGCCAATTGACTTCAGTAGAGAACATCTACCACCAGAAAAAAGGTAAGAAGTTTTATCTTTATGTTTAAATGTAAAGAACATTTATGCTTTCAGTCATAGCTCTAAAACTAACAGTAAGTTTAACTTTTAACCCTAAATTTGACTAAAACACTTTTAACTTTGTAATTTAAAATAGAATTATGTTTATGTTGTAAATACCTGAGTGTTATATTGGGGAAAAGACTCAGTTGAAGTTCATGAGGTTGTAATTGTCATGTCGGCTGTGTACAATCCAGTACATAATTAAACACAACATGACCCGGTGCAACACAGAACACAAGTACAATGACAACATACTACAATAAACCTGCCGTTGGACAGAACCTGTGACTAGACCAAGACAGCTGGAAAAGAACTGAGACAGAGATGATGACAGGAACAAAAACTAAATTAGTTACTGTAAGTTGAAACAGTGATTGCCACTGAACTGGTGATTGGTCCTTAATTAGGGATTACAGCTGAATTGGGGTTTGGAGTTGAATTGGAGATTAGAGCTTGATTGGGGATTGGTCCTGAGTTGGGGATTAGAGCTGAAATAGAGGTTATAGCTAAATTGGGAATTAAAGCTTATCTAAGGGACTGGAGTTGAATTGGGAACTGCTGAATCAGTGATTAGGCCTAAAACAGGGACCAGAGTCAAATCAGGAAGCTGAATCTGGACTGGAGCTGAACCAAGAATGGCAGGTGATCCAGGGATTGGAGCTGAATCAGGGCCAGGAGCTGAGGGATGGACTGGAGTGCAGTGATGCAGGAGACTTGGAGGTTTGAGGATTTCTGGAGACTGGCAAGAGCTTATTGCTGGACTTACTAGAGGCAGTTCATATCAGAGAACACAAAGAGAATGTGTAATATTATGTAGTCCAGGTAATGCAAAGTGATGAACAGGCAGATAACTTCACAGGGTATTAATAGGAGTTGCAAAGGTTGAGCATCTTGCCTGGCAGGTTGAGCCAGTTCATGCAAAACATTGTTGTTGTTCTGCACCAGAACTCTCAGCACACATTAGCTATTAGACAGGTGAGCAGAGGCTAAAGATCTATGTTCAGTGCTAATATAGGTACGAAAACAGACTTCTGTTGGTACTCTGTGTTCATTTTGTGCATATTTGTGCAGGTTTTCTGAAATCTTAAAAATACAGCAGAACCACTGGACCTTTTGACTGCCCTCTAATTGGATGTATTACTCATCATGCATGTTAATATACAACGCGTAGACGTTTGTAGGCAATGACAATTACAGTGTTTGAAACATAAAGAGAGAATAAATGAGCCAGTTTATTAGGAAGGACATTTAGTCAGAACATCAGTCCTACTCTTTTAGAGGACATGACCAGACTCATCTGAGACATTTATACAGGACAATGTGCCCGTCACTGCACTGGGCCAGGAATTACACCTCCAACACCGCTTCCATCAGGTCTCCCATCCAAGTACTGACCAGACCCAGACCTGCTTATCTTCACTGGATTTGTACATGTTGTGCAGCTGCTGAATCTTCATCCTCTCAAAGGAAGTCATGAGTCTTGACCAATTTCTGCCCTTTTTCTACAGTTCTCAGCTGAGAAGTTCTCCACCTGTATCCAGTGGTGAGTCTGTGGAGAGTGGCAGGTCAATTAAAATGTCCATCAATTACAGTGAAGAAAGGTAAGATTAATATATGTCTAATGGTCTTTCATTAGCTTTGAGCATCATTTTAGGACATAGTCTCCTATTTTTCTTAAAATTAGTCCTTGTGTTCTTTTTGGGTTTATGTTACTTCACTCGAAACTGCAGATGTTAGGTTTGGGTCATTTTGACCCTCTATTACAAAAGTGACTGTAAATGCTTTTAAATTCACTCTGCCACATGACTGGCACATTTATTATTTGGACTAAAGTGAGTGACTGTGATTGTGGAAATGCCAGTATAAGTGTGCTTGTTATATTTTAAGAAAATGCAGTCGATCAAAAAAGCTAAAACAAAACTATGAACATGAAAGGATGTTACAGTTTTTGCAAGTCATGTCTGTCTTCAAGGCAGAATAACAAAAGGAATTCAGTGAATGCAAACCTGAGGCATCTAAAACAGGTTCAAGGGCAGCTTTGATTATTCTTTTCTTATTCGCTGAGGAAAGAAAGAAGCATCTTCAAACAGATGTTACTTTTAAAGACTTAAAAGGTAAGACAATAAATGTTTCATGGACTTCTTCTGTGGACCATATCAACAGTTACCTGGTACAAAGGCACAAAGATCACAAAATACCAAAGAATGTGACAAACATTTTAATTGTTTAAAGAACTTTAATATCAGTATCCGATGGTGCTTGAAAGCTTTATACTGATAAATTTCCGTAGAAATATGACTTAAAACCTCATCAAATTATCAAACAAGTCCTAAAGCCAGGTAAATAGAACCCAATCAAACAAATGAGACAAAAATATTAGAATTAATTGTTTATTAATTGAAGAAAATGATCTAAAATTACATGCGTGTGAGTGACAATTGTGTGTGAACTTTTAGAATTAGCAGATAATTTGAAGGTAAAATTTAATTCAGGTGTTGTCAATCATTGGGATGACAATCAAGTGTGAGTGGGTGCCCTGTTTTATTGTAAAAAACTGATCTAGCACAGTCTGATCTTCACAAGTTCATGGAAGTGTATCATGGCATGAATGGGTAGACTTCTGATTTGTTGGTGCACATCAGGCTGGCAAAGGCTGTAAAATGCTACAAAAAATATTTTAAAAGTTTCAACTCCAATGCACAGTCGGACAGATTGTGTACAAATAGAGGAAATCCAAGACATTAATATCCTTGTGGATGGATGAGACCAAAATAGATCTTGTTAAATGAGAAGTGTTATGTTTAGAGAAAGGAAGACACTGCATTCCAGCATAAAAACACATCCCAAGTGTAAAACACGGTGGTGGTAGTATCATGATTTGGGGCTGTTTTGCTGCATCTGGGCCAAGATGACTTGCCATCATTGACGGAACAATGAACTCTGAATTATAACAACAAGTTCTAAAGGAAAATGTGGGTCATGTACCACAACAACAAACCTAAGCACACAAGTTGTTTTATCAAAGAATAAAAGTTGAAAAAGTCGTTTTGGAATGACAAATAAAAGTCGTTAATACAATAGAAATGTTGTGGAAGGTCCTGAAGTGAGCAGTTCATATATTCCCAAAAGCTGATGAGCAGAACTGGTCAACAATTACCAGAAACATTTAGTTATTGCTGTGTAACTGAATCACATCATATACTTAAAACAAAGGTTTACATACTTTTGCACCTCACCGCCATTTATTATTAGATCATTTCCCTCAGCAAAACAACTAAAGTCTAATATTTTTATCTCATTTGTTTGATTTGGTTCTCTTCATCTACTTATAGAACTTGTGTGACATTCTCATGATGTTTTAAGATCAAATTAATACAAAAATCAAGAGAATTCTAAAGTGTTCACAAACTTTCTAGCTTTCTTTATTTTAATGTTGCAAATTCCACCTAATTCTATGCTTCATGCTAATCATCTGTCAAAATTCTGTTGGAGGAACCCTTTGGGGAGCCTTTAGGAAGCATTTTGCAAAGGGTGCTTCTCTGAAAGGCTGTTGACAGACAGACCTGATGGTATTGAGGTGTACTCATCATGAAAGTGTTGATTTCTACATTTAACTGATATCACAACTAAAATTTGTTTATATTTTATGTTTTTATGACTTTACAGATTTGATTCAGACACTCTGAAAGCACTTAGTAACACACTGAAAACACTTTTTTGTGAGAGGTACCAGCATGTCTTAGAGGGGAACATACAGGCTGGAAGCTTAATACCTCTCAACAAGATCTACACCGAGCTGCACATCATAGAAGCTGTGAACGGCGGTGATAACATTCAGAATGAGTTCAGCTATATTGAGCAAATGCTGAAGAGAGGCACAGTCACCACACAAATCAAGTGCAATGACATCTTCAACCTCGTACCTGGACAAGACCAGTCTGTGTTGGCTAAAAGAGTCAAAACTGTGTTGACTAAAGGAGTAGCCGGTATTGGAAAGACGGTCTCGGTGCAGAAGTTTGTTTTAGACTGGGCTGAAGGTAAAGCAAATGAAGGTGTCAGTTTAATATTTCCACTCACTTTCAGAGAGATCAATTTGATGCGGGATGAGAAGTGCAGTCTTAATGGCCTTCTTCAGCAGTTTTTTTTGGGAAGAATTGATGCAAGTTCATGGCAAGCTACAAACACTTCTCTTGTTATCATTCTGGATGGTCTGGATGAGTGTCGCCTTCCTTTAGATTTTCAGAACAATGAACATTTATCGGATGCATCAAAGGCAGCTTCGGTAGATGTCCTGTTAACAAACCTCATCAAGGGGAACCTTCTTCCCTCTGCTAAGATCTGGATAACCTCAAGACCAGCCGCAGCTGACCACATCCCTCCAGAATGTGTTCATCGGATAACAGAGGTACGAGGATTCAGTGATCCTCAGAAGGAAGAGTACTTCAGGAAGAGGGTCAGTGATCAACGTCTGGCCAACAGAATCATTGACCACTTGAAGTCTTTGAGGAGCCTTTATGTCATGTGCCACATACCAGTCTTCTGCTGGATCGTGGCCACTGTTCTACAACAAATGGTGGTCAACTGTGGTTGGGAGAACCTACCAAAGAGTCTAACTCAGATGTACACACAATTCCTGATCACGCAGCTCAACACAAAGAAGACAAAGTACTCTGAAAACAAAGACTCTGAAGTCAAAGACAGGGAGATTATTACCAAGCTGGGAAAACTGGCCTTTGAACAACTTGAAAAAGGAAATCTGATCTTCTATGAAGAAGACCTTGCAGAGTGTGGCATCGATGTCAGAGAAGCATCTGTGTACTCTGGAGTGTTTACACAGATCTTCAGAGAGGATTTTGGCATTTTCCAGAGGAAAGCATTCAGCTTTGTGCATCTGACCATTCAGGAGCATCTTGCAGCTCTGTACGTGTTCTTGTCCTTTCAAAACGACAAACAAAACATTCTTAATCCTGAACAAGACCCTGACACTCTCACGCTCTTCAGCTTGCTCCAGACCGCAGTTAGTAAAGCACTTGAGAACAAGAGTGGTCATCTGGATCTCTTCCTTCGGTTTCTCATGGGCTTCTCACTGGAGTCCAATCAGTTGCTTTTGAAAGACCTGCTTGAGGAGAAAAGCCGTAGTCCTACAAAGATTAACGACATTACTGATTATCTAAAGACACAAATCAAAGAAAATCCATGCCCAGTATCATTTGTCAAATTATTCCACTGCTTGATTGAGCTTAATGACTCATCTCTTCTTGATGAAATCCAAAACTTCTTAAAGAACAAATCCCAGAATGAGGAACAGCCAAATGAAGACAGTCTCTCTCCTGAACTCTGGTCAGCATTAATCTTCTTAATACTTACATCGAATGAGAAGCTGGATGTGTTTGAACTTGTCAAATATGGCAAATCAGATTATGCTCTTCTCTCCATGATTCATATAATAAAACTGTCGAGGATTGCAAGGTAATGACAATGTCTTATATCTTAATTTTATACATTAACTTAGACATTCATGTGCTCTACATGTTCTCACATGTTCCTCCTGTAACAAGCATTTAACATTTGGCAAATTTAGTTTAGTGAAGTTTAAGAATCTGTGTCAAGTTGTGATTGGTGGTCCACCAGGTCAGAGTATCTCCAAAACTGTAATGCTTGTAGGATTCTCTGGGTCAGGAGTGGTCATTACCTACTGACAACAGTTCAAATAGAAACAAAACACCAACCGGCCAATGTGGGCTATGCTATGTGGGCAGGCTTCACAGTCCACCTCTGTCTCTTTTCCACTGTCCATCAAATTATGGCAGATTATTACAAAAATATTAAATATAATGTGCAAAATCAAAGAAGGCTCTTCAGTAATGCTGCCTAAAAGTCTAATTAATAAGAATGCTGCTCACTGTTTTATTGCAGTGACTTTTCTATAGTCTGGTGGATTAAATGTCACATTGAGCTAAATTGAGTGTTATTCATTTTTTAGCACAGCTAACATTATTTAAACCTGCCTTCTAGCTCCTCAATTGATGTCTTAGGCAATGAAATCCTCTAGACTTGCTTGAAGTTGTAATAAATAAAACCTTAATAATAATATAAGCTATATGAAATGTTCTGTATTTATACACCCTCAGAGTTCAGGTAGAGGAAGTGAGGTGTTTGTGGGATTGTAGGCTTATGCTCCATGACAGATTAGACTTTGCAGGGTAGAATGTTGTTTTTTAGTGGATCTTTGTACACATACATCTGTCAGATGGTAATGTTGCTTTTGTGTTAATTTTTGATCTCAAGAATTAGAGGTGACATTTTAAGTGAAGTATTTTGTCTATAAACAGCATTAACATTGCTTAGAAAATATTCAGACATGTACTGATGTATAATAAGTAATACATTTCTAATTGGCTTTTATTTTTATTTATTTAGGTTTGGAGACATTTTCAGTTTTAGCAACATTATATGAAATGTATAAACAAATAAAATATCAGTATAGTGTAGTGGGTATCACTGCTGATCTCCTTGTGTCAAACTGGGGCTCGATCCCTGGGTTGGTCACACAACACTATAGCAATAAGATTCTACAAATGTAACATGGTTGTACTTGTAAATTGTTCTAGATAAGAGCGTCTGCCAAATGCATTACTGTGTATTAAAATAACTTGATGTTAAAAGTTTAATTTACCTTTTAAATACAAACACGCCGATGTTACCAGAATTTGAACATCATGTCTGTGTGCCAGTTTTTATGCATATTTATATCTTTATTGTATTTTTTCTGCCAGGTTCCATAACTGTAACATCACAGTAAGAGGCTGTGCAACACTATCTGTGATTCTACCCATCATGGAAGCCACTAGTGAACTGGATCTCAGTCACAACAATGTGAAAGATGCTGGAGTGAAGGTGCTTTGTACAGGAATCCATGGTGACACGGCACGAAATAAGCTGTAGGTTTTTCATGGAGTGAAGGATATATTTATTTTATTACTTTAACCAATATAAAGTGAAGTAAACCAGTGTACATGATCATGAATCAGTGTAATCTAATGTAAACCAGTGCAAAGTAATGCAAACATAAAGGAGTAGCTAATGAAAATCCATATAATCTTTAACTGTCCTCTCTGCAGGTTGTCTTGCTCTGGTTTTACAGACGAGAATGGTCTGGTGTGGGATAAGACAACAAAGCTACTTCACCATTATATAGAGATCTTGGATGAGAATCATGAAATAAAGGAGTTTTATGGACTACAGGGCACAACGTGTGACATCAAGACTCTAAGGTAAACACCCAGGGTTGGTTTACTGTATATCAGGGTTTGTATGGTCATGAAAAATCTGGAAAAGTCATGGAAATTCTAAATCTAATTTCCATGCCCTGGAAAAGTTATAAAATTTTATTTTCTAACAAACATTTTGAAAAAGTCCTGGAATTTTAAATAAAATAAATATGCTTAAAGAAGTATTTTATAGATGCAACGTTAATTCAGGTTGTAAATGTGAACATATGATGTTAAAATGTGGATCTGAAGGTTGCTCATTTGATCCCTAAAAATGACAAAACACGACTGAAGTATTCTTGACTAAGACACCTAACCCTGCTCACCTAGCACCTAACTGCTCACCAGGCACCATGGATAAAGGCTGCCACCATGGATGCCAGGCTGTTTGCACTACCCACTAGTGTGTGTGTTGCACTGGATGGGTTAAATGTGGAGGTAAAATTCCTTTGTGTGGAAACACATTAGTCAATGAGTCACTTATTTACAACAAAACACGAGTGTGACTTGTACAAAATAGATTTTAACATCAAATTTAAATTATTAAATTACACCTGTGTTTAATTCCCCAGTTTTATTTAAAATCAATCCTTGTGTGCCTTGTCTTTGTTGGTCATTCTGTTACCTACCAGAGTCTGTGTACCTGGCTTGCTCACCAGGGATTAGGGATTAATGATTAGGTGTTTGTTATTACTAACCCTGTAAAGTTGCTTTGTGACATCAGTTGTAAAAAGCGCTTTATAAATAAATTTGATTTGATTTGATTTGATTGACCTGAGTCTTTTTCGGAATCCAGTTTGTATTAGTCAGTTTTAAAGCCCTCAGGCTTCAATGGTTTTCTCAGTTTGTGAATAAAAGTCCTTTTTTTTGTACCATGCTGCCTCCCCTTTTCCTCCTGTCTGCACCCCGAGAGTATAACAAATACACTGCTAGTCTTTAAAATAATAATAATATAAAACAAAAATAATAATAATATAAAACAAAAATTATCAATTTAACCAAACACTAAGAACTATAAAAGTGAAATTAGTTTGCGTATAATTACATGGTTTTAAAATATATCTAAAATGAACATTACCAATTACAATGGAAACATCTTGTTGACTTATATGGAATAATATGAATATTCTTCCTCTTTACAGGTTGAAGAACTGCAGTGTTACAAGTGCAAGCTGTGATTTTCTTGCTTCAGTCCTCAGTTCAAACTCCTCAAACTTGAAGGAGCTTGACCTGAGCCAGAACAACATCGGAGACTCAGGAGTGAAAGTGCTTTCTGACAATTTGCAAGAACCTTCATGTAAACTAGAAACACTAACGTGAGTTAGAATAAAAACACATCAAATCAAGTGAGATAAACTGATACACAGAGTGTGTTTACATGCATTTAGGAAGCTGTTCATTCAGTCCAATCGGTTTATTCAAGCGGTCATGTAAAGGGCATTCCCTGATGTTTTATATTGGATTAAGGCCTAGAAATCAGATTAAGAAATATGACAAGCTGGCTTTGAGCTTAGTAACAGAGTTTTCAGTGTGAATATACTTATAATCACTACTCATATTCACAGAACAGCATGCAGATGAAAATGGAGAATTGGGAAATCTTTCCTTGGATGCATTTAAAGAATAACCTGATGTTAAAAGCTAGATTGGACTGAAGTGCAGTAACAGTAGGTGGCAAAATAATAATGAGAGAGAAAAACAAGCTAAAACATGCTGAAACCAATATTGGAATGAACGTGGGAATGAAACATGCATGAACATGACTGAAAAGGAATCCATGCAACTGCACAGAATATTATAGATGACATCCTCTTCAAATAAAAATAGAAAGTGCAATGGAAACCCAAGGAAAGCATCATCTCAGCCTCTGGGATGGAACCCGAGGAGGCTTGACACTGAATTCAATAGCTTGGGGAAAACCTTAGAGAATTAGCAGTACCAACAAAAGTATAACCCATGCAAACAGATAAAGACAATGCTGTGTCACCACTGAAGGTAGTGAATGACTGGCACTGGAAAGTCAGGTAGAAGGCACTGGGTGCCCAAGGAAAACAGCTACACAGATAAGGCAGACCCTTCACAGCAAACAGCCAGTCACAGCTGCAGGTAATGATAGCTGATGACTGGCATTAGCAAATGTGAGCAAATGAGTCCACCCCCACTGGGAAAGAGCCATATAGCCAGGGGGCAGTGTCTTCCACTTATTCTGTATTATTTAGTCTTTGTCATTCTGAGCATGTGTGAAACAGACCCATTTTGAGCTGAAACTAACTACATGCCTGAAGTAATATCTATTTGTCATCTTCTAAATGGGAAAAAACATCAAAACAGATACATTTTAAAAAGTTCTGGTTTTCTTTTGAAGGATGATTAAGTACATGTAAACACACTCAGTGTAGCAATGTCTTATAAATTAGGTATAATAAATAATAAGTATACTGCATATTATAAATAATGTTTGGTGTTTTAGACTAAATCAGTGTGGCCTCACAGAGGAATGCTGTGCAGCTCTGGCTTCAGTTCTCAGCTCTGAGTCTTCATGTCTGCGAGAACTGGATCTCAGTAATAATGACCTCCAGGATTCAGGAGTGCTGCTGCTTTCTGCTGGACTGGGGAATCCACAATGTAAACTGCAAAAAGTCATGTAAGACTATTTATATATTATTATTTTTATTTTATTTATTTTTTTTTTTTCGGACGCTTTTATCCAAAGTGACTTACAATAGTGGGAAAGTACAAAAATAATACTAGAGTTGTACTAGTATTTACTAGTACTAGTATACTAGAATTAACATTTGGATATCGAATGCTGAGTGCATATTAGTACTCATGGGAAGTATTTGGGATCACTAGAGCAGGTGCTCTTTGAAGATTTGCTCTATTTCTGCTGCTAATGCAATGCAAGTGGTATTCAACAAAGCAGGATTTCTTAGTTTCCTTAGGTGTTATCTTATTGGACACACCTGTTTGTTTGGCCAACATTGCCTGGTTAATTGAGAAATAATGCTTTTTGGAATAAACTTTATTATAATAACCATTATTTATGAACACACTGTTAGCAGTCCCCAACACTTTTCAAAGCAAAGCATGTTCTCATACTGTCTAGTACTGCCATTAAATTGCATAGTACAAAATATTGTAATTGAAAAATACTGACAAAAGTACCTTTACCTTTATGTAGGCTACACAACTGCAGTATTACTGAAGATGGTCATGATGCCCTAACCAGAGCTATGGAATCAAACCCCCATCTGAATGTGCTGTTTTGAAGTCAATAAGCCTGTAGATCTCTAATATGGAGTCACCAGAATCCAGTACTTGAGACAGTTTACATTTATATTGTTACAAGATGGTACAAGTAAAGGAAAAAGTTGTATATTTTGTATAATTTGCATGCTTCTAATGGTGAAATGTTTTTTCCCCGATTGATGGAGATTATATATATATATATATATATATATAATCTTTATGAATATGTATAGCACTACTATTGCTACAGTTTCAAGCTTTCAAACAATCTTTGTATCCAGCTTAATTAAACTGTATTAATTGTATTAAGCTTAAAATATTCAGCTTAATTTGTTTTTATTCACTGTGAATGCATTGGAGAATTAACACTATTTATTTTGACAATCTTGTATTCCATAGACATTTCTAAGCCTTGTTCTAAACAAAATGGTAAAAATCATTGTCTTTTGTAATCATCTGTAAAAAAAAACATTTTTCTTTTGCTGCAATTGTGAATTAAAACAAAATATTTGTACACGTGACTTAATTTTAATATTAATGTAATTAAAGGCCTTTGAGAGTTTGAGCACTTCACTGTGTTAAGGACTTCAATAAGAAATTAGCTGTTTAGTTGTCCATTGGCACCAGGCATGCCTCAGTTCCTGGCTGTTCTTGGCTTCTTCAGAAGCAAACATCAGTCAGTGCACAAATGTTAGTTTCACTTTTCAGAAAGTACTAGTGTTTCTGATGATACTGATGACACATACTCAGTCAGTCATAATGACCTTCGCAGCACTATGAACAGTTTAGTTGGTAATAAAATGGTTTGTTGTTGGTTTCTGTACTTTTTGTTATGTCTGTATAAACTGGTAATAATCGCTTATATGAGAAACTTACTTGCATTGAGCCTGAATACCCTCAATATTAAGTCATTTTGAAAATATAAAGTTTTTTTTGTCAACTGTGGTCTTGTGGTAGGGATCTGGTCTTGTGACCAGAAGGTTGCCAGTTCAATCCCTGGGCAGGTCATGACTGAAGTGCCCTTGGGCAAGGCACCTAACCCCCAAGTGCTGTGGATAGGGCTGCCCACCACTTCGGGCACATTTTCTCACAGCCTGGTGTGTTTCACAGCTGGGTTAAATTTGGAGGTCAAATTGTGCTGTGTGTAAATCACATTGACAAAAAGTTTAATCTAATCTAAAAAAAAAACACCACATTGTTAATTACAGTGGTAGATTAAAATAAGAGGGTGGGAGTTTGATTTTTGGGAAGTTGAAAATTTTGGAGTACCTAATATGGACCGCACTTTGTAGTATATCTGTTTCTCTGTTCACCCTGTTCTTCGGTGGTCAGAACCCCCCACTGAGCAGGTACTATTTGCTAGTTGGTGGGTCCATCTGTTCTTTTACCAGTCAAGTAGCTGCATTCTCTAATTCAAAGTCAAAATGAAAAAGGCATCACTTTAGCTGAAGCCCTGAAGTCAAACCTTCACATCTGCCATAACTTAAGTCTGCAGCCTAATGATATTAGAGTGTCTGGAATATGTTCTCTGGCATCCAGGATCACATATGATTCAAACAACAGAAAGTAAAAAAAAATGAAACTCCAGAGAAACAGCTTACTGACATTATAAGATTGTGGAAGCTGGTGATATCTGAAACCAGGACAATCCCACCAAACTTTGACTTTCTGTTGTGCTCTGGTCTTTGATTCAGGCTCCAAAAGTTTGTGTAATTCAGAAATCTGCACAGATGCTGTATTTTAACTTTTATTTTACAAACTAGATACAAAAAAAATCTCATAAATAAAACTCATAAGTTACATGTACCTAAATTCATCAAAAACAGAAAGCAGTTCAAGCTAAATGAACCAATCACATATTTTAAGAGTGCACTAAGAAGTGTTATTGCATTACGCTGTTATGTTCAGTGTCCGTATGTAAAAGAAATGACATTTATTTTACAATACATTCGCTTCTCCTTTCACTTTGCATATGACTAAAGGAGACTTTTCCTTTTGCGTTTCACAAATTATGTTCATCTTATAGCAAAATAACACTGCTGTATGTACAGATATCAACCCAAATGTGTAGGTGATTTAGTATCTTCTTAGTGCCATGAAATGCATGAGTCTGTGAAATATTCCATATAAACATGTTCTGGTTCTGGAGACAAAAGATTAAAGAAGCACATTTGTTAATATTCCAAGTTCAGGATGTAATCCGCGTCTGGGAAACTTTAAGGCAAAAGGGCTGGTGAAATATCTGATGAACACACACAAAAAATGCTTATGTAGTGAAACTGTATATGTAGTGGACACACTTGTGAAATGTCTGATCCAAAGTGGGACTGTTTTCCCGGCACATATTAAGACCACACTCTGCGGCTTATGATGTGATGATGTGGCCCAGGCCTGGCCACCATCAGAGTTTTACTAGTTATTACAGAAACCAGAACTGAGGCTTTGGGTCTGAGGGAACCCAGAATCAAACAGGCTTTTAATTGAGGCCACTAATGGCTTTAATAAGTCTCTAGGAACTTAATATTCTGTTTGTGGAACCCAAAACAAAAGCAAGGTGCTTCATGGAACCCCAGTGGACTTTTGAGTAGGGGTAGTTGTAGTGCTTGAGTGGTGGTTCAGTTCTGACTGTATTGTAATCAGAATGATCACGATTATAAGAAGTGGTGTTGTAATTTGCATTGTTATGGAAAATAAAACTTTATGTATATGAATCATTTCAGCAGGAGTGAATCAACGGGATTAAAAAAGTTGATTTGGTGTAACGTGGGCTACTAGTAAATCCCGGATATGGCCTAGTATATCAGAGTGGACTGGGAACAAAATCAGATGGATAGCCACTCTGGACTTCCCTGTGCCTACAAAACATATATTTACTTTGTTTTTGTTGGTCAAATATAAGTCTAATCAGAGTCTTGAATGGCACTGTTGAGATGATATACTGTTTTAACCTTAATATGTGCTTAAGAAACCAGACCCACAGATTATACAGTAAGGACAGATGCACACTGGTGGATTAGAGTGTATTTGTGTGCATTTCTCAGGACTTCTCACTGGAGTCTCATCGCTGAGCAGTAGGAAGGCCAAGGGAATCCTTAACCCATTAGGTTGGACATGATGTTGCTAGAAAGGGTGACAGAAAGAAGGAAAAGAGGAATCATTAGCTGCACTTTAACGTTACTTATAATTCTATTTTAATGCATTTTATAATAGAAGAGAAACCTGAGACTGAGCACACTCAGAGGAGCTTTGTTGATGCATTTATATTTGTTTGTTTTTTATAGAAACAACAGGGCTGTTTTATGTGACTACTGGGTTCTATTGTGTCTCACCCCAAACATGTCTTCACTGACTGGATTGTAAATGTGTAAATGTGGTTTCTGGGTGATCAATTGATTTAAAATAGATCAGGTTTATTACTCGTGTGCCTATATGGAGAATTCTAGTCATGCTGCACTGGTCAGTGGGGTTTAATTAAATGGATGCAAAGTAGCTAGAACCACTAAATTCTGTGATAGGAAAAACTAGTTCTGCAAACATTACCATGTTAATACTGTATTCATGCTAATGCTAATGCTAATGCATTGTCAGTTTTTTGACCCTGTCTGCGACCTGTAGTTTCAGAGCTACATACTTGATGCACATGTTCATTCTGAGCTGATTTCAGATCCATAAGATATTGTAATAAGTTAAACTGCAGTGATGTGGGATGTTCACATTTGTGTGTTTCAGACTCAAAATCTCTCAGCTTTGTTAGATCAGATTCACTGCATACAGCAACAGACATCACGCTCTTAAAGGACCAGTACAGATTAAATGACAGAAATAGAGTTCACTGTGGGGGCGGAGCTACATCTCATATAAACACCTACTGGTGTGGAGAACTTTACAAAATAAAAGTCTCATCTACTTGTTATACTGTATGTGCTGGTGGGAAAATTGTCCAATTAGTACAATAAACATGAAGCATCACGTTACTTTATAAGAGGACATACCTGGATTCATCTATTCTCTCCCATGATCTGTATACTGTATATCCATTTGTAGACATATCTTAGCCCATGTAATACGTCTGAGATGCATCTTCTAAAGAGGCAGCAGCTCTTTGTCTATACAGTTAACGTTGAACCAAATGGATCCTCAGAAGAGTCTCAGGTACAAGATAGTGGTTGAATTTCAGGGACCAGACAAACAAAGAAATAATCCACATTGGTTGTTCTGAAGATGATCTTCTCATGTAAAAAAATGCCAATGTTCTTGGGCTGCTAATTGGCACAAATGACAAATATGACTGCATCTTATTGCTGGGAATACAAATAAAGTCACGTCTACATTTCCAGCAACGCCACCATTGGTGGAAAGATTGCTTCTGTCATTCTTCTTCAGACAATTTTGGGCATCAACCAGGAAATGTACAGGAAATATGGAAAGCTTAGCAATCTCCTCCAAGTGTGTTGAGCTGCCACTATTGACTCAGAAGAAGGAGGTGATATGGTTCACTCTTCCAAACTGGATCCAGTGGTGACAACTTACACTGAGGAGATAACTGGGCAAAAACAACATGAAAAAGATCTCCCAGTCCAATTCCCACCAGCGCCAACACTACACTCAGATATGTGTCCTGAACCTAAATCAGTATCATGTTCCAGGGATTAAGTAACCAGCCTTCATTATTAACAACAGGTCACATCAGAGATCCTCATCCCGGAAGACCACAGGCATGGAAATGTCTCTCCTGTAGGTGACGCAGGCGAGTCCATCAAAAGTGCCGCTATTCCCCTGTCTCCTCCTGTCCATATCAAATTAAAGTGCATGAGTAAGTTATTATATATCCCTCTTATCTTCATATGGTCATTCATGTTGGTTTAAGATAAAGTGGTTTTCTTCCCAGCCGCAGATCAGACTGGAACCTTTCCGGGTTGGATCTGCTGAATTCCAGACTGGATTTCCTGAAGACTGCTCAGGAGTTTCTTCTGATGTGCAATGGATGGGATGCCCATTTTGGCAAAATCTCTGTAATGGACGACAAACACATCAGAGCAATGTCTCTGCCCAGCCATGACATTAACACCACCTCCATGTATCTACACTTTGTAGTCTCTGTTTCTCTGTGTACTTTGTTCTTCAGGACCCCCCAGAGAGCAGGTGGATCATTCTCAGACTCAGTAGAGCTGATGGAGATGAACACTGTTCACTCTATTAGGCACACCAGCCTTGTTGGTCCAGCTTGCAGATGTAAAGTCAGGGACAGCAGCTCAGCACAGTCTGTGCTGCTCCTCTAGTCCTTCATTGGCGCTAACATGACATTATTGGCTGGTTGGTGGAGATGTTCAAGAACTCCTGCAGCTCTGCTGTGTCTGATCCACTCATATCAGAACTCACTAACTCACCACCACCACGTCAGTGTCACTGCAGTGCTGAGAATGATCCACCTCCCCCGTCGTCAGGAGACCATTGATGAACAGGGTGAACAAAGTATAACAGAGCAACAGATGGACTACAGTCTGAACTCTAACGAGCACATGTATGCTCAGTGGAGCTAAACAGACCACATACTGTATACACAATTATATCAGAATATTATGACCACCCCTGGGACATCACAGATGTCATGTGACAGTAAGTGAGCACCAGTCAGGTGTATGAAAGTGTAAAACCATCATCATGGACAAAAGACGTGATGTGACAGATGTCAATAAAAATAGGGTACCAAGTGAAGCATGGTGGAGGCAGCATCTCAGAAACCACTAACTGTGATGTTCTAGAGTAGTAAAGCTGTACTGAGGGTGGACTTCTGGTACATTGAGTGTCTTCTAATGGCATAACAGTGGTGCCCCATGGGGTGCTGATGCCAGAGGGACCTGGCATTAAGAATCTTAGGGACCTCAGTGTTATACTGCAGTTGGAACGGGCACGACGATACCTTTTCGTCACCTAATACAGGTCATGCCACGACATCTTGCTGATGTCATCCAAGCCAGCGGTGGTTACTCCCACTATTAAGTAGGTGGTCATAATATTCTGACATGACTGTGAGTGTGTGTGTAATAATACTCACTCCTGGTTCATGTGTATAACACTCTCCAGCTTGCTGTGACCAGCTGTTGTGAAGTTTTCTGTGTATTTCTCCAGACTGACAGTTTTCAGCCACTCTTCCACTGAACCCAGGGAAGGGGGTGGTTCTACAGATGGGGTGTGGCTAATTGTACATGGGCGGGGCCTGTGACGAATTGAACAGCAATAAAAAGTATTATTTGTCATTTACATGGTTTATATTTGTGTGACTATATGAACATCTGTAGTCATGCTGCACAAGCCAGTGGGCTTTAATACACTGTAAACAATGTTAGTTATCTAGAACCACTACAGTCTGTGACAAACAAAAACTCGGGCTGTAAATGTTCAACGTTATTAACGTGTTTAAGCAATAAATGTTTAACTGTGTTCATTCTTACTGTTAATGCATTTCCAGGCTTAGTTACTGGATGCAGATGTTTATTCTGAGATGTTATCTGATCAATAAGTTCATGTTATTGTCCTGTTTCCTTCAAAATGACTCAAACATAAATATCCAGATCACATTCACTGCATACAGCATCAACAGCATCCACTGGGGGGCGGAGCTACATCACAGTCCAAGTCTAATCTAAACACCTGCTGCTGTGGAGAACTTTCCATAATAAAAGTCTCCTGTGGTTGCTGAAGGAAAGATAAATGATATCAGTATAAACTGTCCCTGATGATGAAGATCAGACTTGCTGAAGATGAAGGTAGATGGATGTATAGATGGATTTATAAAGAGATAAATAGCCCACAGAACAAAATATTAAACATGAAAATCAATATAAACAAATACTAAACAAAGCTAAAATGACTCTCTTTAAATAAAATTAAATAATTTAATAAAAATGAAATTAAATGCACATGGTCTATAAGCATGTCTTGTATTATTGAATTATTATCGAGTTTTTGTGGCCACTTGTGAGATGATGTGCTGCTCTTATATTCAGAAAGACTTTATTTAGTCAAATTTGATGAAGAAAAAAATGTGATGAGCTGTGATTGACACATTAATGACAGAAGTCTGCACACATTCTCAGGGATTTTGTCAGAAAGGACCGTAGCACACACAGACGTGAGCATATGAACAGATGTGTGTATATGTGTGACCTGCTGGACTCTCCTCCTGTCCTCTTTAGCGAGGCCGGGTTGCGGATCAGTTTGTCCAGCATGTTGACGATCTGGCTGAATTTGGGCCTCTCGCTGCGCTCTCTCAGCCAGCACTCCAGCATCAGCTGGTGCAGAGCCACGGGACACTCCATCGGCGGGGGCAACCGGTACCCCTCCTCTATCGCCTTTATCACCTAAAAACCAACAAAAGTGGTGTAGACCTTCACAGCACTGTCAACACAGTAGTGATATCAGTGCTCTCTCACACACTTTGGGTTCATTTTGTGTTGTGTTTAAACCCCAGAACACATGGGTCACACAGGTCCTGTATATTACTTAAATGTGGCTCATCTCCAGTATTAACTCAAGCTGAGTTACTTATTGTACAGTTTCAGCGAAAACAATGAAACTCCACATTCATCTAATGAACGAATGAATTAATTAATCATTTAATTAATAATTAAAAAACAAGATATACCCCATATCTGTTAGTGTTATCACTTTTGGAATAAATAGTATTGAAGTGACAAATAACATAATTAATTACAAAATAATCAAATGAACTGAATTGTTTGAATGTATTTTTGTTCTGTATGTAATGGTCTTAACACTGACTACTGCTTTATTAACACAATGTCATGAGCCCTCGTGTTAACCTTTAAAAATAAAGGATTTTTATTTATTTAATAATAATTAGTGGTATATCTTCTGATGGAATATACAGATTTAATTGATGAACACATTACCTACAGACTCAGTGCTAATGTATTTGTTATGCACGAGACTAAGATGTAAAATTAAAAGTGTGCTAGAACTACATTCACTCTTAATATTGCTTAATTAGTCCTTAGATATTACTAATAAAGCAGCCAGTTAATTGGTAGCTAGTGGCTTGATAGGTTTGCTGCTAGTGTCTGTGTTAATATGGCATTATAATGGTCATCTAAACTGATTATAATGTATAATATACAAATAAAATTCATTCATTCTTAATTAGCAGAAAGTTAAAGGTGCAATAAGTAATTTTTGATGCTAAAAGGCAGAAAACAATATCCACGTTATGTAAGTTATGTAATGTTTTTATTTCTGTTATAACGCTAACAGAATCAAACTGCTTTGAAGTCCCTGAATGAACCAGCTGACGGACCATAGAGCGAGTCCCCCACATGGGGGCAGCCATGTTTAAAAGAGGTTTAGTACAGAATCTCTGATACACCCAGGACACTAGGTGTCAGTATAACGGCTCAGTGCTTCACTGGGAAGTGTTGATTCCTTCAGATGTGGCTGTATGTGAGTCTGGTGCATTGAATTGGGGAATGATGTTCTGCTAAAAATGAAATAAAAATGGAATAAAAATGTATTATTGCTACTTGGCAGGAACATTTACAGAGACTGCTGATGACTCTGGTGGGTTTTAAACAATGTTAATGTATCATTTTATTTGAAAAGTTGGCTCATGTGCTGCTAGTTTAGTTACGAAGTTCAGACAAACAGAACCGAAGGTAGAGTTTATACTCAACACAGCTCCACAATCCTCAATCCAAGAACAGAAGCCTGATGTATGTAATCATCCAGTAACAATGTTGAATCACTTCTGCTCCATGACACTATTTTAAACATAAACACTCTTTTTGGATGTACAGACACGCGGCTGTACTTACGTCCTGGTTGCTCATATCCCAGTACGGCCGCTCGCCGTATGACATCACCTCCCACATGACGATGCCGTAACTCCACACGTCACTGGCTGAGGTGAACTTCCTGTAAGCGATGGCCTCTGGGGCGGTCCAGCGAATGGGAATCTTTCCTCCCTGTGATGGACAGAAGTTCATTATAACATACAGACACTTTACAGCACAATCATATGTCTGATTGGTCCTCCTGGTGCCACCAAAACAACTCTGGCTCAAGTTATGGACTCGACAAGACGTCCTGTGGTATCTGACACCAACAGCAGACCCTTTAAGTCCTGTAAAGGACTTGGGAGGTGGAGCCACAGATCAGACTTTAGACAGACTGACAGGAAGACAGACAGACAAATGTATATATATAATTTTCCAGCATCCAACGTATCTTCTATGAGAACCGTTTTCTTACCATCTAATATATCTCAGATCTTCTCATGCAGCGCTGATGTCATCACACACTATAAACCACCAAGACAACTCAGATCCCAGGATGCCAGTCTCAGCGGGGGGGAAGCCTCCTCTTACACAGCCCCTCAACTCTGTAATAATCTTACAGCTAGTGTTCAGGATGCAGATACAGCCTCTGCTTTTAAATCTCAAACCCACCTGTTCAGTTTAGCTTTTATAACTAACCTCTTCTGTCTAGTTTAAGACTGTCTACTAATTAACCTATTCATCTAATCAGTCGTGACCCTCTCTCTCACCCGGGTGGTGTACGCTCCCTCTGGCTCGTCTTCCAGCACTCTGGACATGCCAAAATCAGACACTTTACACACGAGGTTACTGTTGACCAGAATGTTCCGCGCCGCCAGGTCTCGATGGACGTAACTCATGTCTGAGAGATACTTCATGCCCGAAGCGATGCCACGCAGGATGCCGACCAGCTGAATGACCGTGAAACGCCCATCATTCTTCTGTAGTCGACGCAAACATAAATAACATAAATAATAATATACAAAAAGTTTAGAACTGGTGTCTGCAGAAATAATTCATATAAAATTAATATTACCAGAGTTAAAATGACTTTTAGACTCAGACTTACTCTGAGGAAGGTGTCGAGGGATCCGTTCTCCATGTACTCAGTGATGATCATGATGGGTTTACCTTTAAAACAGACACAGTGAATAAAACACCTCCAGCTATGTCTGCTAGTCTTTAAAACTCTCAGCTAAAGCAAAGATTTTAGGCCATTTTCTGCATGTTTATATTTAAGTACAGGCACATCAGGGAGTGTTTCATGATGAATAGCTTCCCAGCTGTGATTTGGCTGCAGAAGATCATTAAAGCTGAGCTGAGCTAAAACACCTGCAGTCAGTCTAAAGAAATCACCACAAACCACAGACATGACTAAATATACAGAGTATTACACAAGAACACCCCGAGCATGAACCAAAGCACTACACAGTGAGCACTACATGTGTGAGCTACAATATACTGAGTATAAACCAAAATATCATTAAGATACAACAGACTACTAATCATGTTAAACTAAATATTAAGTGTTCATAAAAATATACTGAGTATAAGGTACAATACAGAGAATATTAATTAAGATAAATTTAATTAATTAGCATTAATAGAGTTACAATATATTGACTATAATTCAAATAAAAATATACTTTACATTAAATTGCAATAAAACAGATATTAATCAAGTTACAATGTACTGAGAATGCATCTCCTTACAATATAATACACACTACTGAGTACTGAGTTACAACATACTGAGCATTATTAGTATACTCTGTTTACTTAATCACAATATAAAATTAGTCAAGTTAAAGTACATTAAGTATTAATCAAGTTACAGTATAAAGAGTATTAGAATAATAGTGCATCTAAAAATGTAATAATAATAATAATAATAATAATAATAATAATAATAATAATAATAATAATTTAATTCAAAAAGGTAAACTGTTATGTTTTATATTAATTATACATAACAGACTTGAACAGATGAACATTCTTATATATAAAAATATATAAGATATAAAAAAATATTACTGTTTTGAAATGATGTCAGTATATGTGTAATAAATATAAAATATTTGACACTGTAGTTTATTAAATTAAATTATCAGCACAAATGAACTTTTTCATCAGATTCTAGTGTTTACAGATGCACTAATACACTAATATAAGTTAGAGAACATTCAGTATGAACTGAGTTACAATATAATGAGGATTAGATGTGTTCTACCAAAGAAGATTAGACATAAACACACACACACACACACACACACACACAAGAGGAGTGTTCTCTTGTGTTTGGAGGATAAGTCCAGACTCTGGGTCTCGTGGCCTCTCTGACTGACAGCTGCTTAATGATGCGTTCGTAAGGAGGAAGTGTAGTTAAGGAAGCGTAGCCAGACGCATTGTCGGCCATCTTTGTTGGCGCTGGCCTCTGGACTGACCTCCAGTCAGATTTGACTGACAGCTCCTCATGAGGGCCAGAAGAGCACCTGACCTCCGACCCAGTCTCCTCCTCCCTGCCTGCGTTTCCCAGCCACACCCCTTTTCATCCACCGCATTAAGATGCAAATGCTTTATTTACTGTGTGAATGTGTGTGTGTGTGTGTGTGTGTGAGTCTGCATGTGTGAATTTGGCAATGAACTCCACAAGACGTCGCCTCCGTCCCTGCTTAACAGAGCATAAATAATCCCAAAGAAACAAAATAGTATCTTTTAAATTAACTTAAATAAAAGGTTTCATTCTCACAGGTTAAGGGAACCCTTTAGGTTCTGAGGGCTTTTACTTTATTCTGCACATTACATTCTCCTTTAAATACACTTTTATATTTTATTTTATAACATAACACCTTTTATGTGATATCAGAACAGTCTGATCTCTCTCTGTAATCAGCATCATCTGATCTAGATCAGTCTGAGCTCTCTCTGTAATCAGCATCATCTGATCTAGATATAGTCTGAGCTCTCTCTGTAATCAGCATCATCTGATCTAGAACAGTCTGAGCTCTCTCTGTAATCAGCATCATCTGATCTAGATCAGTCTGAGCTCTCTCTGTAATCAGCATCATCTGATCTAGAACAGTCTGAGCTCTCTCTGTAATCAGCATAATCTGATCTAGAACAGTCTGAGCTATCTCTGTAATCGGCATCATCTGATCTAGAACAGTCTGAGCTATCTCTGTAATCGGCATCATCTGATCTAGAACAGTCTGAGCTCTCTCTGTAATCGGCATCATCTGATCTAGAACAGTCTGAGCTCTCTCTGTAATCAGCATCATCTGATCTAGAACAGTCTGAGCTCTCTGTAATCAGCATCATCTGATCTAGATCAGTCTGAGCTCTCTCTGTAATCAGCATCAGCTGATCTAGAACAGTCTGAGCTCTCTAATCAGCATCAGCTGATCTAGAACAGTCTGAGCTCTCTCTGTAATCAGCATCATCTGATCTAGATCAGTCTGAGCTCTCTCTGTAATCAGCATCAGCTGATCTAGAACAGTCTGAGCTCTCTCTGTAATCAGCATCAGCTGATCTAGAACAGTCTGAGGTCTCTCTGTGATCAGCATCATCTGATCTAGAACAGTCTGAGCTCTCTCTGTAATCGGCATAATCTGATCTAGAACAGTCTGAGCTCTCTGTAATCAGCATCAGCTGATCTAGAACAGTCTGAGGTCTCTCTGTGATCAGCATCATCTGATCTAGAACAGTCTGAGCTCTCTGTAATCAGCATAATCTGATCTAGAACAGTCTGAGTTCTCTCTGTAATCAGCATCATCAGATCTAGAACAGTCTGAGCTCTCTCTGTAATCAGCATCATCTGATCTAGAACTGTCTGAGCTCTCTCTGTAATCAGCATCATCTGATCTAGAACA
>BRDA01010741.1:7637-24590 GCA_036984385.1 Crenuchus spilurus
GTGGTGACAAAGGTTCCAATGACACCGATTATGTGATTCTGCACTACCAAATTTCAGTACGTACCGTTCCTTCCAAGAATGGTCATGGGCAAACTTAAGACGGGCCTGGACCTGTTCTGATTTAAGCAGGGGAACCTTCCTTGCCATGCATGACTTTAAACCATCACGTCTTTGTGTATTAGCCACAGTAACCTTGGAAACAGTGGTGCCAGCTCTCTTCAAGTCATTGACCAGCTCCTCCCATGTAGTTCTGGGCTGATTCCTCACCTTTCTTAAGATCACTGATACACCACGATGTGAGATCTCGCATGGAGCCCCAGTCAGAGGGAGATTGACAGTCATGTTTGGCTTCTTCCATTTCCTAATAATTGTTCCAACAGTTGATCTTTTTTCACCAAGCTGCTTGGCAATTGCCCCGTAGCCCTTTTCAGCCTTGAGAAGGTTTACAATCTTGTCTCTGGTGTCTTTGGACAGTCTTTATGCAGCTATCGACCTCAGATAGGTGCTTCTAATTTAGAATAATAAGTGGAATGGAGGTGGACTTTTTAGAGGCAGACTAACAGGTCTTTGAGGGCCAGAATGTTTGCTGATTGGCAGGTGTTGAAATACTTATTTGCAGCAGTTACACACAAATAAATTATTTTAAAAATCATACATTGTGATTTCCAGATTTTTTCTTTTAGATTATGTCTCTCACAGTGGACATGCACCCAAGATGAAAATTTCAGACCCCTCCATGATTTCTAAGTGGGAGAACTTGCAAATTCACAGGGTGTTCAAACACTTATTTTCCTCACTGTATTTTTAACAGAAATTGCTGTATATATTTAAGGTGATGATAGAGTTTTTGTATTTGTTCCAAATTAAAAAAAAATCCTCATTGATCATCTATATCTTGGGTAAGTGGAAAACAATTGTGCAAATATGATCTTTGGGTGAACTATTCCTGTAAGGCCTAAATCACATACCAATGTATATCTGCCTGTCAAAGCGTCCTGGCCTCATCAGTGCTGGGTCCAGGATGTCTGGTCTATTGGTTCCCGCCAAGACCACCACATTGGTGGCAGTGTTAAAGCCTGTATGGAGAGAACATAAACAATCAAAACTAACAATACAATGACGATCATATTAGTGCATCCACATGCATATTATGCAAAAGTCCATTTGTGTTCATTAATTTAAGTGACATTTTAGGTCTTTTTTAGTTTAAATGTTGATAGTGTTTCAATAGTAATTTACTCAAACTCAAAATGAGAATTTGAGATTCTGGATTTCTGATATTCATCATTGATCTTTTTTTGATGTGGCACTGTAAATAAAAACATCAAAGGCATACCATCCATCTCCACTAATAACTGGTTGAGGGTGTTCTCCTGCTCACTCTGCCCCCCAAAATTGCCCCTGCCTCTTTTCCTCCCTACTGCATCAATCTCATCTATGAAGAGGATACAGGGGGCATTCTTACGAGCCAAAACAAAGAGGTCTCGAACCTGCAGACATAGTATAAGACACAATCATTGATTTAAAACAGGTCATGGCAAATTCCCTTTGAAGCAACTCCTCTAGCTGGATTAATTCTTTCTGAATAATGCATATAAAAATCAATCAAATAAATATATGCCTTTGTCTATACATACATAATTGATTAAATTGTTAATATCTTTAGAAGCCATTAAGTATTATATTGTCGCAATTTTATAACTGTGACATATCAGGTTCCCTCAGTTGAACTAGTTCTCTTGGTTGGTTCTCTTTTACAAATATAGCAGTCAGCTTTTTAGATTGTAATCATCTTGTCAGTCATCGCTGATAACTGTTTACAGTAAAAGCCAAACCTAAAACTGACATTTTGAAGACTTCCAATAAGAATTTTAAAGCAATTAAAAGGTGAAAATAATTCCACAATTACCAAGCAAGAATGAAACTACGGTAATCGCTGTGGCAGTAAGAAGATCAACATGGTGTTTGAAGGACCTGCAGGCATTTATGACTGGAATCACAACTTAAGTAATCCACAAATATGGCCCATCTGGTAGCCAGAAGTCCACAATGGGTCATGCCTTAGATATGCATTAGTACCCTCGAGAAATGTTACAGACATGTGCCAAATATATTTAGTATGTTGACAAAAGGTAAAATGTTCAACCAAAATCTAGGGACTTAATTAACAAACACAGTCACTCTAGAGCTAATTAATCAGCAGTCATCAAACAGTAAGGTCAAAACTGAGAGTTTAACATTCATGGTTTGATACCTACCCTGGCAGGACCAACACCCACAAACATCTCCAGGAACTCAGAGCCGTTAACAGTAATGAACGGGACATTAGCTTCACCTGCTGTGGCCTTTGCTAGCAGAGTCTTCCCTGTACCAGGAGGTCCAGTCAGGATGGCACCCTAAACCACAAAGTCTTTTTCAGATATAATCACTTCCTTAAATTCTTCACATGCAAATGCTTACATGGCTAAAAGCAAAGGGGACATAAACCCATCACCTCACACTGAAAATGTGATCATTGTCTTTTCAACAGTCACATTTGTGCAGGGAGGTTTGTAAAACTGATCAAAAAGGCTTATCTACAAACACCAGTTTTAGTTGAAGTGCTAAACAGAAAACACAAACTGTACTCATGAGGTTAAAACAAAAACAAAAATGATGACATTGACTAAAATAATTTCATTTGGATAACTGCAAAAGGCCTCTGTTACTTTTCATTAAGTATTAAAACTACTGTAAGTATTAGAATGACACTGCAATCACAGAATGAATTCTGAGCTGAAGTCAAGCTTGCTACCTTGGGGATCTTTGCACCCAGATCCTGGTACTGTTTTGGGTTTTTGAGGAAGTTCACAAACTCCATGATCTCCAGTTTGGCCTCCTCACAACCAGCAACGTCCTTGAACTTGACGTCTATCTCGTCCCGCAGCACTTTGGCGGTGGTCTCACTGACACTGAAAAGGCCACCCATGCCCCTGCCAGGCCTCCCTGCGCCTGCAGGCCCTCTCCGCAGCATAAAAAGCAGGAAGCCAATGATCAGCACTGTGGGCAGCATGCTCAGGAGGAAAGACCTGAGAGACAGAAAGAGAAAAGTAAAAGTGGGTTCTCCAAACCTCAACTGCTGATGCACTTTATTTCAATAATTAAAATGTGTGCATGTGGTTTTACCCATCACTTTCAGTAGAGTAAACCACAGGCAATCTGTTCTCTCCTTCAATGCCCAGCTCCAGCTGAGCCGTCTCCAGATTACGCTCAAAGGTGTCCACGCTACCAATGTTGAACCAGACATATTGCTGTTCAAAAAATAAATACTGCTGGTCATATAATCACAATCCATTTATAGATTACCAGCAAATAATAAAATTAACTCTACACAGGGCAATTTAAGATTATTTTTGGATAGCATGAAGGTTATAACAATGTGAAATATTCAGAGGTAATTTTTTGCTGCTGGACACGGAAACAAAACTCTGCAGTACTGAGTCTGCTGGGAAAGCACTTTAGAGACTGTAGCTGTTTTCTGTCTTTATATTACTGTTCACTCTTTCACTGATATTACAGATACACCCAAATACACAGAGTATTTACAACAGGCGTAACATATTCAACACAGACACAGTACAGAACCTGTACACGGTTTGTTCAAATCTTTGTGCACACCTCTTCTAATGAATGCATTCGGCTAATTTAAGGTACATTCATTGCTGACATAGATGTACAAGCACACACACATGGTTTGTCCAGTTCCTGTAGAGACCTACTGCCAAGAGAAGAAGACTCTTTGGAGCAGATAAACATGAACCTATTGACACCATGCCTAATGCAAGGTTTATGCTAGAGAGGTATAAAGCCCTGCAGCAATGCGCTGTGGAGCAGCAGACCGGTGTTCTCTGGAATGATGGTGCTCCATCCAAAACGAATAAGGTGGGGTGGTGATCATCCAACATCCTGACCTCACTAACGCTCTAGTCTAGTCAATGCTCTAAAATCTATTCGGAAGCCTTCAATGGACAGAGGAGAGTTACTCCGACAAAATTAGGATAAACTCTTTTAGTACCATTGATTTCAGAAGAAACAACGAACGGTTAGGTGCCTGAATATGTTTCTCATCTTTCATACAGTGTATGGAATAAATATTACTGAGAGAAACTGAAGAATTAGCTCACTTTGTCAAACAAACTCAACACAGAAGGAGAACTCACCCCATCGACTGGGGCTTTGCCTGGAGGGAAAATGACTTTGACGTAGCGTTTGTTCACAACCTCCAACCGGTCAACCTGTAATAACACATATCATAATCGCAAACCTTTGCTCAGGGTCAGATCAACTCAGACAGATATTAAGCTTTGGATTTCCAACTCACAACTCCTTTAGCAAGGTAGCCATTGACAAAGTCTTTCCAGGTGACTTCTCTCCCTCCATCACGTAAGAAGAAATAATATGTGACTGCTGTCCAGAAAGCAGCACCACTCAGGAAGTACATACGAAACTCTTTATCATCCCAAGGAATCTCACCCTGCAAAAGAACAACAAAGAAATCAGTCTGATTAAACATTGCTCTATTATTCATTATAATAAAGACAATATATGGAATTTTACTAGAATTCTGATTAATTTATTATGTTCTAGAGTTAATTATGCTTGAGTTAATTTATGACAGTGAATCTGAGATCTGCTACTTCCTTAAAAGCTGAACGCCAAGTACATCATTGACCATGTTACAGTCGAGAAAAATGGACATCAAACCTTTTGGAGACGACTGTACCAGGTAGAGTCATCTTTCCTTCCTCCTCTTTTGCCGCCACCTCCACCACCTGCACCTCCACTTCCATCAGACTTCCCAGAGGCCTTTTGGACATTGTTTGGCTTGGCCTCTGGATTGAAAAATATACATAAAATCAACTGGCCTGCATATTTATTTCTATGGGAAAACTACCCACAACACAGGTCCAACCTAACACCACAATCCCAGAAGTCACATCACCTTTAGCCTCAGAACCAGGCGGCTTGGGCTCACTGCTCTTTGGGCTTCCGTTTTTGCCATTTGGGAAGTATTTTTCAAATCCTTAGGGAAAGACACACAATAGTAGTAATTAAAAAAAGAAATAAACAAGTAAGTAAATAAACACATATAAAAAAATCTGATCAAAGCTTTGGAGATCATCGTAATCTAAAATTGGCAGTAATACATCAATGCTGTTAACATACCTTTTGGAGGTTTAGAGCTTAATCTTCTATAAGCTCCCAACAGTCCAGTGTTGAGAGTTTGTAGGGCCTCACTTTGAGCAGATCTCTGAAAAACACAAATCAGTCATCATAAAGCTGCTGTTTCACACCTCAAGCAAGAATCAAGTCTTCATATCCTTGTTGATCCACTATAAATTCTATAGTCCCAGTGTATCAAACATTAAAAGTTTAGCGTCTTTGTTTTATGGGCGAAGCAACCAAATGAGCTGGTAGGCTGACTCTGACTCTGGTCACTACTGAGCAGACACTGGCTCTCTAGTAGCTGACACTGGTTTTATTTATACGTAATGGAGGGAGCCACAATGTGATTTTAAGACTAAGCATGGTCATGATTAAATATTATTATGCATTTCATTTTAGTGGTGTATGTGTTTGACTTTTCAAAAAGACTGTCAACAAATAAATTACTGAAACTTTTCAATGCATGAATTTTGCAATTAATAATAAACGTTTTCAACAATTTAAAAAGATAAGTTGAACCAATTTGACACTATTTTGCTGAGATTTAAAAACAAATATTAAGAGTGTGATTATAGAAATTATCCTAAATTTTATTAGGATAAAAAATGTACTTAAAAGACATTAGTGTTTAAATTTATAGCCTTTATTTTTTAAATAGAGCATTTAATAACATTTATCTAGATACTACACTTGATATCGAAAATTCTGGTATCGTGGAAGTCCCAAACGCAGATCCACCTTAAATAGCGCATCAGTTACTGTAGAAAGCCTGACCAGCTTCAGTGTACCTGCTGCACTATTTAAGGGGGAACAGGAATTACGAATAAGAAGCTAATTTGAGCTTTGTTATCTTATCTTATAACATGAGCATTACACAATGTTACGATGTTTAAAAAATATATATGCTGTAACATTTGATATATTAAATTATTTTTATCGAATTAACGTTACTAAAGGAAAAAAGCTCAGCTGTCAGTGCTGGTTAGCATTATAAGCTAATACTGACTGCAATAAAGCTGCACCTTACCACGGGCCCAGTTGGTCTAAAATTAGGAAGAAGAGCACCAAAAACACTCCTACAGCATCTGGACAGACGCAGATATGTATGTGCCATTGTGGCACTGCTGTACAAAGCTGAAATCAGCACAGACGCGGAGTTTTAAAATGAGAGTTTGGAAGATAAACAACTTCTGAAGCCATGCTAAAGAGCAGGACAGAGCGTCTGGCGCATGGGCACTACTCAACAAGGGGCGGAGCCGTTGAGGTCACGTAGTTTGTGTAGATCTCCAAATCATAGTTGTGTACTAGAGTCCCAAACTCACATATATAGATCGCACAATTTGCACAAGGCTTATGTGTTCGTCCTTATGATACTTCAACAACCGTGACTTTGTAAATGAGACACTTATAAAAGCTTTTCAGGCAAAATAACACAGAAAATATTTACTGAATATTTATTATCGGCCTATTTATCTGACCTCTGCTGCACAAATTAGCTTTAACATAGATACAAAACGTTTTTCGTTATTATTTTGAGAAAACTAAAGAAAAACATTTTCCTTACTTTGGGGAGATATTCATTTTTAAATAAATCAGATTTACAATGTATCAGCAGCTAAAATCCATTCCAAAAATTCTCAGACTGTGAGTCATATCTCAAGATGATCTTTTTCTATCCTAGGATTATTTTTGTAAGCTGCTTACTTCACAAATTAAATATTCACAGTAATCACAGTATTTAATATTAGTTTATATGCGACGAATGATAATGACTGACAAAACTATAAGAATGTATATGAAGAAAGCACGTGACTGTGTATGAGCTTAAAGCCTAGTCAGTGACTGCAGTGTCTGCTGCCCCCTACAGGACACCTGGACAATTAACACAGATTATTAGGAGATTATAGCAGCAAGGTCATATTTTACCTCTGAGTCACAGTATTACTGACTCACTACTGGACACAAGACTGACCATACAACTTGCCAGAACATCGGACCAGAAGGTAAACTACACTGTCTTACATACAGTAAATCAATAAATCACCATAATGATTTATTTATGACCCTGAAGTCATCACATCTGAATTTTGACATCACAGCTGTATAAATAGTTGCTGACATTGTGTTGTATGTGTATGCTTATGTGCCAAATACTTTAATATGATGGCCAGAATAGGTCCAATTGTGTATATTAAAGGTTCTTTATTAACTTTTCCTGGAGAAAATGCATAGACTTGTATCTATGTATGTTGTCTAAGTAAAGGTACTGAACATAGTACATTCAGGGTTCTTACACAGTCACAGTGACATAAATGCTACTGACCCAGTGACAGGAGAGTTACTGACCCAGTGACAGGAAATATACTAATCCAGTGATAGGAAAGATACTGACTTTGTGATCATTCACTATCTTCTCTTAGAGTGTTTATAATGATTATGACCCAGTAAGAAGAACAGAGAGGAGAACTGTCTTATAAGTTCTTCGTTGAGATTTATAATATATTATTATATGATAATATATTAAACTATATGCTTAACTCCACAAGGTGGCACTGTTTAATACAGCTTTTACTCTGTTAATAGTAAGTGTGACATGGCTACTGTGGGAAGTCATGCAGTCCTTCTCTCTGAGTAAATGACTCCATAAACTCTTATTCTTCTAAGAGGACCTGCAGGTAGTGGTACCTTCTGCTGAATGATTAGATGATGGAATCTAACAGACTGATGATCAGACATGGTGAGTTAAACTCATGCTAAAGATTCCTGAAGACTAACAGAAATATCTGCAGCATCTGAAGTCTTTATTGAAGGTGGATGAAGCTCCAGATGAGATCTTCCCTCAGATCAGCAGATTAGCTCATTTATATCACTGATTGCGCTTCACTTTCACAACAGATTTTTTGTTTGTTAAAGGTCAATAAATGTAATTAGATACAATAAATGGCAGCAATATAAATTAACATCTTCAAGCCGAAAGGATGTGATAATGGATGAATGGATGGATCTTCAAGCCAATCAGATAATAAAAGCTTTAAGTGAGCTAAACTCCAGTAAGACTGGGGTTCAATCTGTCGTAGAAAAACTTAAAGACAAAAATTTATGTAAGACTTGAGTCCTGGAGGGCCAAATTCCTGCACAGGTTGGTGATTTACCTGATCAAACACACCTGTGGTAATTAGCAGGTTTGATTGTAGAGTCACAGCAGAGAAATCACCAAACTGTGCTGACACCATCCCTCTAAGACTAGAGGTTAACATGTCTGTAGAGCTACCATGGATAGCTCCAGGGTTAATGTGTCCAGATATGTATGATGTGCTTTATTGTAGATTTCAGTCCGGTTTATAGTAAGTAAGGCTTTGACCACAATGTGAACTCTGTTAGACGATCTGTGATTAACTCTGTTTTCTTATGTGGTTAAAATTCTGATTAGATGAAGCCATGTACGTAACCGCTCGACAACAAATATTCTGCACACACTTGGCCCAGAGGGACATTCCAGCATACAGAGAGGCTCACGTAACACATAATCCTCTCTCACCCTCCCACAGGACACTGGCAAAACCACAGCCTCACCTGTATGATTACACTGATTGGCTGTTTCATCACTCCAGATAAACACAGACTGTAAACCAGCAGGTTATTACACATACTGGGAGGAACACTCATCCACATCCTCACTCTAGTATTGTAGTCAAGACTAGAACCCAGTCTGTGTCAAGACTGACTAAAGAGGGGTGGGGGTGGAAGTGGGACTAAGACTAAGACTATTATTTGTTGAGTTCAAGTGAGGATTAAGACTTTTAGTAGCAGTCCAATTTAAGACCAAGACTTTTAGTAAGAGTCCAATTCAACACCAAGACCTTAATATTAGTCAAATTCAATACTAAGACTTTTATTAAGAGTCTTCTACCAGCCCTGCTGCTGTCTGAACTGTCTGTTTGTAGTAGTTTTATTAATATAGTCGTACTGTGTCCTAAACCACATGCACAAGTGTGAGAGACCTTGATTTTTTTTTCGAATAGCTTCAGAGAAGTTTTGGTGATATTTGTGGAGAAACAACTGGGCTATTTATGTCTTTTTGGGTGTTTTGGGGTGTCAAAATTAGCATCATGAAAGAAGTAAAATTCAGACTTTAAAAATGTCTTTGCTGAACAAATACATCTGAGATATAAAAGTTTAAGTATAAAATTGTGCAAAAGAGATTTCTATTGGAGAGGTCAAACTGTTAGAGCGTTAGATTCACAGTTTGCAGTAAATCAACTGCAGATGGTTGTTAGGACTGTAAACAGGTGTTATTTGTTATTAGTAAATAGTTTTATGTGCTGCATTATTGATAAGTAAACAGCAGTGAGATCAGCAGAGCTCCACCTTAAACTGGTTCCTGTAGAACAGAGGTATTTAATTAGAAATCAGTAAGGTCCAGTTAGAGGAAATTTTATAGCCAAGAGTGTAAACACAAGAAACTAAAGGAAAAAAAAAACAAGAAACTAAAATAAATCGCTCTCAATAGTTTATCGGTTTGGGTCCACATTGAAACCCGGACCCCGGTCCGCCTATTAGTGACCTCTGCAAATATACCAGAGTTTGACTATGCAGAAGATTTTAGATAAACATGTTGAGAATACGTACCATGCTTTCTAACCATTACTAGAGATTTGGCTGAAACTGGTGTATTCCTTTAATACAGGTGATTTCAATGTTTTAGCCTAAGCACTATTTTTCTATCCACCACAGCTGATCCTTAGCTTGTTATAGGGGCAACTTACAATTCCTACATTTTAATTAAACCTGGCAAAATTATTATATAATCACCTGATCACAGTTACCAATAATAAAACAAAAATCATATTCATTGAAGTGAATAGCACATAGCTAACAACAGCTTATAGTACCAAGTTTATTAAAAAAGCTAATATTACAAACAAAATATTACAAAATTACAATTACAAAAAAATATTCTAACAGCAGAGCTAACAACAGAATTAATACAGATCTGATAGCAGAGGAAATAACAGTTTATAGTACAGGGGTGCATTTCTCAAAATGTTCTTAACGCTAAGTACTTCGTAACCTCGTACTTACGAACAATCTTAAATTTACGAGTGTTTCCCGAAAGCCTTCGTAACCCATGTCGTACTTAAACTCGTTCGTAAATCTACAAGTGGTCTGACCCTCTCGTAACTGGCCAAGTTGTTCTTAACTTGAAGTTCACGTGCAGTTCTGTCTGAAAAACGAAAGAGGGCGCTTATCATCCTGTGAAAAATGCAACACTCAGCACACACGCGTATTAAACAAGAATTCATGAACATTTAAATGTTCTTTTTGAAAGCGTAATTGCATCACGTAAATTAGACCCAGCGTCCTTAGTTCAATACTACACATGCCTGTACTTAAGTTGAAATGATTGTTTTCACAAAATAAAAAAACTAAGATTGCTTAAAGTACAATATATTATTTATTGATATACACATAAATTACATAAATGCAATGGGTTTTTTTTCCAGTGTAACAGTCGTAGTACTAGGTTCTTGAACTGGTGCCGTTTGGGCTTATTCGGGCTTATTCGGGCTCTTCACAAATCCCAGAATGCACCGCGCAACCGACAACATCCCGTTCACCATTTTCTCTTGTTTATGTCCGTGCCAGCTATGCTACATGCACTGTTTACAACTTTATTTGGTAAATAAATACTTACGTGACATCTACTAGCTTTTGTATCTATATGCAGATAATATTTCTTTGGATATTAAACATCATATCTTGTTGTGTCAACTTGTATTTTCAATTTATGCAGTGGATTTTTAGTGTAAACACGTTGTTGCAAGCTATGATGTCTAATATCCAAAGAAATATTATCTGCATATAGTTACAAAAGCTAGTTGATATCACGTAAGTATTTACTTACCAAATAAAGCTGTAAACAGTTTATGTAGCGTAGCTGGCATAGACAAACAAGAGAAAATAGTAAACCGGATGTTGCCGGTTGCGCGGTGCATTCTGGGATTTGTGAATAGGGCGAATTGATAGCATGGTGAACCGGATGTTGCCGGGTTGCACGGTGCATTCTGGGATTTGTGAAATGGGCGAATGAGAACCTTGGTGCGTTTTAGTGAACCAGCCCGCATTTCCACTAGTTTTAGTTGAACCAAGGATAGGTCATCAACAAAGCAGAATTAAGCAAAGATGGCGGAGCGCATCGACTACTTGCGAGCATTTGTGCTCTTGGTACAAATGTTTGTTTCACTTCACAAGTCAAATTTAGAGCTACTTCTGACAATAAAAAGACACCGAAGACTTCACTGCGCGATAGCTCCTTTTTAGAATCTCTAGTCCTTTTTTAGCTTCTTTATCACTCGCTCTCTTGAACGAACAAAACCTGCCCGAGCTAAATCCTCCACCAGCTCGCTGTAGAGTTTCTCCTTTCTAATACTCACCTCAAGTTTCTCCTGAAACTCCGGAGAACACCAAATAGATAACAAAAACTGAGTTTCTTCAATGGACCCCTGTACGCTACGAGTCACCATCTTCTTGTGTTGAGTGCGCAGGTGCATTTGGTTCGCAATGAAAAACCAAGTATTTTTTGGTTCGAACGAAAGTTGCTGGTTCGGGGTGGAATTTTTGTTGGGGGAAATGGAACCGAACGGTTCAAAAATAGGTTCGTGAACCAGCACGGTGCCGTGCTTCCATGTTGGTGGAAAAGTGCTATGTGTTTGTCGACTCTTAACCAATCAAATTCACTGATTAATCATGGACACGTAACCAAGAGGATTTGCCTATTTATAGGTAGGCTTGGCATGCGATGGACAGCAACTGCAAGTGAATTTGTAAAAAAAAATTTGCATGTATGTAGTGTAAATACTTTTTTGATGTTTGGTTTTACTATTGTTTACATAACGATACGTTTGTGGATTAATAATGAAGAAATGTATGTAAATCTGTGGTTCAGTTTTCGACTGGCCGAGTCTATTTGACGCAGACACGAGGGCGGAGTCAACTAAGTGCTACTTAAGGACTCATTTGTAAGTATGGAAGATAAGAAGGCTTTTGTGAAACAGTCTGAAAAATTGCGTTCTTAAAGTTACGTCGTTCTTAAAGTTGTTCGTAAATCGCTAAGTTCAATCGCTTTCGGGAAACCCACCCCAGAGCTATTAATACACAGCAAATAACACAGTGGAGTACAGTATTACATTTATAGAAAGATGCTGTGTGCCGAAGTTTATTAAGCTTATGTTTATTTTTAATTCATTTATCTGCACATTTATCTTACTGTCCATAAAATTATTACATCATTCTTATTTATTATTATTTGTGTATTCATTTATTTTAGGAAATCTAAATTGGATTACAGAATGAATAGCACAGAGCTAATAAAACAGGGCTAGGAAGACAGAGCTAACAATACAGAGGTAATTACACAGAGATAATAATACAGAGCTAACAGCATTGGGGCTAATAACACAGCTATTAGCACATGGCTAATCACACAGAGCTAATACTACAGACCTAATAAGAAAGCTAATAGCACAGAGCTAATAGTGCATAGCTAATTGCACAGGGCTTATGAGGCAGAGCTAATAATACAGTGGCGGCGCTTGGGGTGCTGGCCAATCAGATGGCTGCATGTCACACTGAAATTTGCATATGGTTTTCTTGTCTGTTTATGTGGTCTATTTTGGGGTTTTCAAACGGGGGATTTTTATGTGCAACAGTTGTTAAGTTGTAGTTTAGTCTTAATGTGTCTTAGTCTGTTTAGTTCATCTGGTTGTGTTTTCATTGTAAGATGGTGAGTGTTTGCTACTGCACTTTCCTTTTTAATGAAAGAGCACTAAAAGAGCATTCAGTATGCAAATGTCTCATTCTTCTTCTTTCACTTCTTCCCTGATGTTACATTTGGTGTCAGAACTGGAATTCTGCCCTCTACAGAGCTAATAGCAAAGGGCTAATAACATAGCTAATAGCTTAGAGCTAATAATAAAGCTAATTACAGTGATAATAACAGAGTTAACACAGAGCTAGTAATACATCGGTAATAACAGCTAAAAACGAAAAGCTAATAACAGCTAATATCACAGGGTACAGTATTACAGTTATAGCGAGATTGTGTGTAATATCATTCTTTTATTTTTATTTATTTGCCTATTTTATTAATTTAGTTACATAATTATAGTACAGTATACTATCATGTATCTATATTATGTATTATATATTATCTATATTGAAGGATATCAATTGTAAATATCCAAAATACTTTTTATTATACACAGTATATAGTGGAAAACACCATCATATTTTCATAGAGATTAGTTCAACTTTACTTCCCCAGTGCTTAATTATTTCTGAACCAAATCAGTGCAACAGAACTGAACATTCAAGGTCTAGATTAATAATTAATAATTTAGCAATCATGAGGCAGGTAAAACCAACCCAACACAACTGAGTATGTGGACAACCAAGCAACGTTATCTATTAAATTACTCAGATAAAACGTTTACTTGATTGTGTACTTTGGTCATGATGTCATTAGTGATCTAGAGTGTTATCCACCCGGCAGAAGGGTTTATTATTGTTGTGAGGTCAAGTGAACTCGCCCCGCCTATTCAGTCTATTGGAGTTTAGTTCCGCCCCTTTCACCCTGCCTTTAGTCAATCAGAACAGAGCTCAGTTACATATATCAGTTTTACAGATACAGCCTGGTGATGTCTAAGAGATAAAGAGAAGTTGGGAAATTTTGGAGTGTTTTAGTACATAAAGTGAATAATAAATACATTTGTTTCTAGGATGTAGGACAATCACAACAGACAGAATGAACAATTTCTAGTTTTGAGCACTAGATGGCGCTAATGTTTCAAACAAATCTGTTCCCACAGCATTGTAACATTTGCATAATATTTCCCTGTATACTAATCTATTTAATTGTGTGATTGATGATTGTATCTGAGTGAATGTGGTTGTTTATCCAGGAACTGATATCTTCATAAAAACTAATCAAATTTAAAAAAAGGCTAGTTTTAGTGTAAATTGAAAATCACATGCAGTGCTAGTGTACTAAACTGCAGATGAGCTCAGTCTCCTCCTCGGAGCTCTGCTGCTTCTGTAACTCTAGAAGTGAACTTTGTGTTGAACACGCCCAAGGAAAAGACATGAGAGAGCTCGCCTCAGGCGGACTCAGGAGTTAGTCTCAGTCGGATCTCGATGCCTTTACCCTGAATAGGAGCAGAAATGCAGTGTATAAGACAACAAACAAGCAGGAGCAAGTCTGAGGAATTACTGCATCAGTGTCAGAGCAAACAGGTGGCAAGTCTGAACTCGAAGCTGCTGGGTAGGAGCTGTTAAGTTATTTGCAATCTTTCCAGTCCAATCTTTCCTTTGGGATCTTATGTCTGCTTCCAACCACTGCTGGGTGTCTGTGCTGTTTATTTGGCATGATTAACTTATTTTTTAAGTCTTATTTATTTTTCCCACCTATTCCACCTTAAATAGTGCAGAAGTGCCATTCTACCGTCATTGGCAGATGCATTCCGACTCCTCGCGCTGCTGGAATATTTAAGGTGGAACGGAGAATTTTTCGTATTTAGGTATTTGACTGTTAGTTCTCAATTTTCGAGCAGCAGTGCTAAATAACTGTTTCTTCCACATGGTTACATACTGGCAAATGTTATTTATTCTTATATTTGTTTCAGATTTTAAAATTTCATTCAAAATTTTAATTTTAACCTGTTACTGTATTAATAATCTGTATTATTCTGTAACTGTCCTTGATTTAACATAGATTATGTGGCATGAATCCAGGTTTTCATAACTGATCTCAGATAACAGCAACAATGAAAAAAGCCAGATCAGCCATAGCATTAAAACCACCTGCCTAATGTTATGCCAGGTTATCTCAAGATCTCCAAAGGTGTCCTGCAGTATACAACACCAGAAGATCCTTAAATCCTGTAAATTGTGAGGTAGAGGTACTGTGAATCAGGATTGCTTGTCTGGCACATCCCATAGATGATCAGGCCAAGCCAACACCTGTGAAGTCAGGTGCAGTCAGTGTTATTCTGCATTGTCCTTAAAGAACACCATTATGTTCACCCAAAGTTCCACTGCAGAACGTCACACTGTCTCTGCTGGCTTGTCCTCTTCCCGTAGTGAATCCTGGTCCATCTGTTTTGCAGGTAAGTGATGCTCACATAACTGACCATCCCCATGATGTAAAAGAAAACCTGATTCATCAGACCATCTTCCATTGCTACATCTACTCTGGGATCGGACAGACTAGCCTTCGCTTTCATCAGTGAGTCGGGCAAAAATGACCCTGTCCACCGGTTGTCTCTCTTTGGTGTACTTTTGGTAGTAATTGACCAATGCGTCTCACAAGACCTGTTGTTTGGGAGATGGTCTGACGATCTTCTGACAAGATTCAAGACCGGACTGTAATATTTTAAGATCTGGTTGAAATGTTGTGGCTGATCTGTGTATGTTAGCACCACAGTAATAAAACATGAGTTTAAACATCATTTTATTAGTGAATAAACACTTTTGTGTTTGTTATTACAGGATTATTATTATTATTATTCTCTGTTAAACTGCTTTGTGACTTCAGTTGTAAGAATCGTGATATAAGTGAACTTAACTTGGACTGTTTAATTCACAGCTGATCAGATGTTAACACACTTCTCAGTGAATTCCGTGCAGGATTAAATGAAATGACTGGACCTGAACTGCTCTAATTTATATTCCCTGCATCCTCAGGTATGGAAGATGATCCAGATCTGCAGTTTTTGCTGAGCGGCACTGGGCTCGTGAAGGTTCGCTCTGGCACATGGAAGAAGACTCGCGTTTATAAACTGCAGGAGGACTGCAAGACCGTGTGGCATGAGTCGAAAAAGACCCTGCGGTCCAAACAAACTTGTGAGTCTGGCGGGCTAGGGGGTATCACAGTGTGATCTTACTATTGATTTTTTTAGCCTTTAATACAGTGGTGGTAACAATAAATGTGATTATTAATATTTGATTAAGTACAGCATCAGGAGCTCTCAATAGAGCATCATACATTGGCTACCAGTATGTTATAAAATAAGATTCTAAGCTTCTTTTACTGGTTTATAAACCACTTAATGGTGCAGGATTTATCTGATATACTGCAGATATATGAGCCCTCATATCACTAAAAAACAGTCAGTCAGTTCTGTCTAAGATAAAGACTAAACAGTCAGTCCTGTCTAAGATAAAGACTAAACAGTCCTGTCTAAGATAAAGATTAAACAGTCAGTCCTGTCTAAGGTAAAGACTAAACAGTCAGTTCTGTCTAAGATAGACTAAACAGTCAGTCAGTTCTGTCTAAGATAAAGACTAAACAGTCAGTCCTGTCTAAGGTAAAGACTAAACAGTCCTGTCTAACATAAAGACTAAACAGTCAGTCCTGCCTAAGATAAAGACTAAACAGTCAGTCCTGTCTAAGATAAAGATTAAACAGACAGTCAGTCCTGTCTAAGATAAAGACTAAACAGTCAGTCAGTTCTGTCTAAGATAAAGACTAAACAGTCAGTCAGTCCTGTCTAAGGTAAAGACTAAACAGTCAGTCAGTCCTGTCTAAGGTAAAGACTAAACAGTCAGTCAGTCCTGTCTAAGGTAAAGACTAAACAGTCAGTCCGTGCTGTCTAAGGTAAAGACTAAACAGTCAGTCCGTGCTGTCTAAGGTAAAGACTAAACAGTCAGTCAGTCCTGTCTAAGGTAAAGACTAAACAGTCAGTCCTGTCT
>BRDA01010741.1:24690-35551 GCA_036984385.1 Crenuchus spilurus
CTAAACAGTCAGTCCTGTCTAAGGTAAAGACTAAACAGTCAGTCCTGTCTAAGGTAAAGACTAAACAGTCAGTCCTGTCTAAGGTAAAGACTTAAGTAAGTCAGTCCTGTCTAAGGTAAAGACTAAACAGTCAGTCAGACTTGTCTAAGATAAAGACTAAACAGTCAGTCAGACCTGTCTAAGATAAAGACTAAACAGTCAGTCAGTCCTGTCTAAGGTAAAGACTAAACAGTCAGTCAGTCCTGTCTAAGATAAAGACTAAACAGTCAGTCAGTCAGACTAAACAGTCAGTCAGTTCTGTCTAAGATAAAGACTAAACAGTCAGTCAGTCCTGTCTAAAATAAAGACTAAACAGTCAGTCAGTTCTGTCTAAGATAAAGACTAAACAGTCAGTCAGTCCTGTCTAAAATAAAGACTAAACAGTCAGTCAGTCCTGTCTAAAATAAAGACTAAACAGTCAGTCAGTCCTGTCTAAGATAAAGACTAAACAGACAGTCAGTCCTGTCTAAGATAAAGACTAAACAGTCAGTCAGTCCTGTCTAAGATAAAGACTAAACAGTCAGTCAGTCCTGTCTAAGATAAAGACTAAACAGTTAGTCAGTCCTGTCTAAGATAAAGATTAAAAATTATTGTATTTGGGCAGCTTTTAGCTCAGTCTAAACACTATTTTCTTCACACTTTATTCTGTAACAGCACCTCTGTACTTATTACTATTTTAAATGATTATTTTATATTTCTCTTTTCAATCTTTTTATCACATTTTACCCTTTTTTATTTTATGTCAATTTGACTCTACACTTTTTACTATATTCTTTTCATTCTACAGCTTTTTTATTTGTATTTCTTAATCTGTAAAGCACTTTAAATGACTATGGTGTATAAAAGCTGCCATATAAATAAACTTACTTTGCCTTTTTGAATCAAATTACGAACAAAAATGCTCCGAGCGGAGGCGTGTGCATGTCTTCACCCTCCTAGAGTCAAGGACAGTGCAAAGTGATAGGGAGAGCCACTAATGGATTGGGTTAATTGGCGACTACCACATTGGAAAAAGGAGAAAATTGGAGAGAGAAAAAAATTTCAGAGCGCATTGGCTGCCCGGTGGTGATTGGCAGCAGTTCGAAAAGAGGTGGAGCTTGACTTAACATCCATCCGAGGAGTCCTGTGTTAGTCTCACCCTACCAGAGTCAAGGACATTACAAGTGATAGGGAGAGAGAATAAATGGGCGGGTCCATTGGCTACCAACGCTGGGTTAAAAATAAAAAATGATCAATGAAAAAAATGAACTTTTTCACAATATTATAAATTTTTGGAGATGCACTAGTCTGTATTTCATTTAACACAACAGAAAGTAAGGAATGAAGAAAACATAATTCTTTATAACAGAGAATTGTGGGGTTTTTTCTGTCTTATCTAGTCTCTATTGAAGACATTGAGTCTGTGCGCTCCGGCCGGCAGACAGAGGGTCTGAGGAAGCACACAGAGGAGGCTCTGGAGCCAAGAACCTTCTCCATTCTTTTCAAAGGCCGCTGCAAAAACCTGGACCTGATCGCCAGCTCAGAGGAAGAGGCAAAACACTGGATCTCCGGCTTGGAGAAGATCATCTCCAACATGAACAACCTCAGTCAGCAAAGGAAAACTGAACAGTATCCTTATAATTTCTCATGTGGGACACAGCTCGATCATTTGTACCTTTCATTTGTTGCCGAAAGGTTATAATATAATGTATTGTGTATGAATTAACTGCTAAAAACAGTCTGAATATCTACTGTATGTAGTTTCAATGTCAGATTTTGTTTTTTATAAGAGTGTTTTAATACACTGACAATGGAAATATGAACCAAAAGCACATTTCTAAGCATTAAACACATTCAGATATTGGCTAAGACTTATAACAAGTTTTTCACATCCAGTATATGACTGACATTTGACTCATAAAAATAATTTACCTCCTAAAATAATCTGCAGTGTATTCAGCCTTACATGAAGACATTAGCTGGATATTTAACTGTTTAAGGAAAGCTGATATAAACTGTGACAATAAGATAAGTCCAGAAGAGCTGAAAAACTTCCTGCATGACATCAACATAGAGGTGGACAACGCGTATGTCGACATGCTGGTTGAGGTGATTTCTTTGTCACACTTAAAATTAAAATTACTCTTCACATAATCTGTGATCAGTTGCTTCTTACAATCAGTAAAGATCAGCTGCGTGTTGTAATCCATAAAAATCAGCCGCGGGTTGTAATCAGGTAAAGATCAGCCGCGGGTTGTAATCAGGTAAAGATCAGCCGCGGGTTGTAATCAGTAAAGATCAGCCGCGGGTTGTAATCAGTAAAGATCAGCCGCGGGTTGTAACCAGCCAAGATCAGCCGCGGGTTGTAACCAGCCAAGATCAGCCGCGGGTTGTAACCAGCCAAGATCAGCCGCGGGTTGTAACCAGCCAAGATCAGCCGCTGCTTGTAACCAGCCAAGATCAGCCGCTGCTTGTAACCAGCCAAGATCAGCCGCTGCTTGTAACCAGCCAAGATCAGCCGCTGCTTGTAACCAGCAAAGATCAGCAGCAGGACACTAACTCAATGCCTGTTTCTGCTCTCTTTCTGTAGATGTGTGACAAGTCTAAATGTGGCTCTCTGGAGGGAGACGAGATTAAGCATTTCTATGAGATGTTGACCACAAGAGAAGAGATAAATGTAATTTATGAAGCGTATGCTAAGACAGAGGGACTGATGAGTGCTGATGATCTGCTAAAGTTCCTGCAGATTGAACAGAGGGAGCAGGTGGATTTATCACATGCCCTTCAGATCATCAACAGATGTGAAGTGGATGAAACAGGTGATAATCAGAGGTGCAAGAGTACAGTATATTCAGGTTCCAGATGATGCAGTGTCTGAACATGCAGTGAATTTCAAAAACATGTTTATTTCCATAAATTTGTACAGCTCTATATACCTGAATTTATTTGTTGTCTCTACCTGAACAGTTAAAGCAAAACAGATGATGACAAAAGACGGCTTTCTGATGTACCTGCACCTGCCTGAGAGTCTACTAATGAATCCAGCTCACAAGAGTGTGTACCAGGATATGGAACAGCCATTAAACCACTACTACATCTCCTCCTCTCATAATACTTACCTGCAGGAGGACCAACTCAAAGGCCCGAGCAGTACTGAGGCCTATATACGGTATGCATGCTCCACTAAAAACACTAACACTATACAGTGCCTTGTGAAAGTATTCACCCCCTTTGTTTTTATCCTATTTTGTTACATTACAACCTGGATTTAAATGTTTTTAAATCTGAATTGTATGAAATACATTGGTGAAATGAAATGAGAAAAATATGTATAAAAATATTTTTAGAAATAGAAAACTGAAAAGTGGTATGTGCATATGCATTTACCCCCTTTGCTATGAGGCCCCTAAAAATTTCTGGTGCAACCAGTTACCTTCAAAAGTCACAAGCTTAGTGAAATGAAGCCCACCTGTGTGCAATCTGTCACATGATCTGTCAGTATATAAACACCTTTTCTGAAAGGCCCCAGAGGCTGCAAGACCATTAAGCAAAAGGCACCACAAACAAAACAACACCATGAAGACCAAGGAGATCTCCAAACAAGTCAGGGACATAGATTTTGGGAAGTGCAGGTCAGGGTTGGGTTATAAATAAAATCAAAATCTCCGATGATCACCTGAAGCATCCAAATCCATTATCAAAAAATGGAAAGAACATGGTACCACAACAAACCTGCCAAGAGAGGGCTGCCCACCAATACTCTTAGACCGAGCAAGGAGGGCATTAATCAGAGGCAACACTAAGACCAAAGTTATAGAATTATAGAAAAGTTGCAGAATACTTTTGCAAGGCACTGTACGTCTGCAGTTGTACCATAAGCTTTTTCACAAGTTGCCCTGCTATGCTGGCATGCTGATGAAGGCATTGTCCTTTCAGCCTTCTCTGTAGCATACATTCAGGTAGTACAAATTGACTAAACTGTAACATTCCCACTAACAGAGCTCTGATAAAGAGTTGCCGCTGCGTGGAGCTCGATACCTGGGACGGTTCTGACGGGGAGCCAGTCATCTACCACGGCTACACACTCACCTCCAAGATCCTTTTCAAAGATGCAATCAGAGCAATCAAGGAGTATGCCTTTAAGGTACCATCCCCAGATGCCCAAACATTTAATTGAATGTTTCATCAGTTATCAGGCCAGTACTCAGTGACTGTCAAAGCACACCATGAATCTCAAAACTCTCCCTCTTTCACAGACATCGGAGTATCCAGTGATCCTGTCCTTCGAGAACCACTGCAGTGTGGAGCAACAGAAGCTGATGGCTCAGCACATGATCTCCATCCTGGGCAGCGCTCTAGTCACCAAACCCCTGGGAGAACACATGCCTACTGAGCTTCCCTGTCCAGAGGTGAGTTTCTGCTCTCAGCTCAAAGCACTTCACCATTATAATCTGCACAACTGGATGGTGACTTTCTGGATTTTAACATCAAATTTCAATCTTTCAATCTTCTTGAACTTAACAATGTGATTGTGCCATCTCTACCAATCGGTAGAGGTATACTGAACTAAAAAACATTCACTAGAGGTCTAGAAATGCAACATTTTCTTGTCTGAATGTAAACCAGAAGCTTTGTAGCCACCACAAGGAATAAACTGGACCTTAACATTACATATTAACATCACAACTCATTTAAACAAGTCAATGAGTTCAGTTCTGCTATAAAATACCTGATCAGTTCAAATGAGGTTTGGATGGATGTCAGAATGTAGTAAATGGACACACTTCAGTTATCACCTCCAGTTGACCAGTCCCTGTGTCCACCACCCCAGGCGCAGACTTTCTTTATCTTAAACAATTATTTGATGTACATAATCAGCTGTGCTGATCTGCATTGTAATCATCAGGGACATAAACACTACAGGAGGTCTGAACTGGTTTGAAATTCCCCCTCGGGGCTTTTCCTCTGCTTTGGTCACTCTTGTTAAATTAAACAGAGCTGTGTATGATATGTACACAGTGTTCTTGCTTACAAAGCACTAAATATTTACTGCTCTATAACACTCCCTGTCTTCTCAGTGTCTTTACACTTAGTTTAGCCAACTCTGCTGACTGGAGTATCTCACATACTCAGTATACCTGCATCCTGAAGTCAAACCCCCGCCTCATTTCATACTGCTTCCAATACATCACAGTGGGCAGCCAACATGCTTGGAGGAAAGCGCAGGATCCCCAGGTGTAATGGATTGCCTGGCAGCCACCTAAGCCAGTCAACATTACTTGGTAGTTAGTGCTGGGGAGAGAGTGGCATCATACCCACCCAGAGAGAGCATGGCAAATTTTTGCTCTCTCAGGCCCCGGATGTCGGTGGCACGCAGCAGGACCGGGATTCAAATTCAGGATCCTCAGATGATAGTGACAGCATCTTAGTCCACTGAGCTACTTGGGGCAGGATCCCCAGCTCTGAGACATCAGCTAATGGACATCTGTGCCAATAAATATTACACAGGGGGGAGAGAGCGCCATCTACCCACCCTGAGAGAGCATGGCCAATTTTGCTCTCTCAGGCCCCAGCTGTGGATGCTAACAGTGTGACTGGGATTTGAACTCAGCTGAGCCACTCTGAGCTGCAATTTGTGTTGTTTTTAAACCCTTAACAAGTAGCTCTTCCATGCCAAAATAAACAAGTAGTGTAAGGATTCACTGGTGACAGTTTTTCTAAAATTGGATTAAAAAAATTACAATATATCAATGTGCTTACAGAATCAAAACTTTTCACAACTCCTGTATCATATCGACTGATATACAGCTGTAATAATGACTGAGCCCTGCTGTTTTATGTTTAGGTGAACATGCTAGAAATGTAGGTGAGTTCTTTGCACTACACAGGGCAGGACTTCTAGAACTTTCCACCAAATTTAAGTCATAAACTATGTCCTGCTTAGTGGGATGGACTGAAAGTTCACAGTCTGCAGTTTGGCAATCTGTTCAGATACTAAAATGATCATAACAACATGAACAACAGGTAGTCTTAATCTTTTGAGGATCAAGATTTAAAAGAAAAAAAAATTGTTTTTAATATTATGCAAATGATCTAAAATTTTGGGTGGAGCTTCATGGTCCAAAAGGCAGATTAGCCATGAATTCATCAAAAAAAAGAATTTTGAATGTAGGCCTAATGCTTTGGGAAGTTAGAAGGCCAAAGGTTTGGAAATGTGCTGTAGCGCACCCTTAAGGCCAATCTGGTGGAGTAGCAGGAGGGACTTCGGTAAGATCCAAATCTCAAATATGAATACAGTGATTTTCAGTTCATGTGTGGCTCTATATGAGTTGTGCAGTTGCTCATTCTTTTGTATACCACCAATATGCTAATTTATCACGATAATGATCAAATATTCATATTTTAAACATTAGTTTAACATCTGGACTCAGTCAAATTCTGACACCCACATCTAGACTAATTCTGGACCATCACTGTATCAATGCTGATGTGATCCGGCTTCAGGACGCATCGTTGTTGCTGTCAGAGGTACGTTTTATGGTCAGTGATCACTTGTAAGTGTTACTTATGGTCAGAAATGAATGACAGCAGGACCGTGTGGTGGATGAGAGCTTCTGGCACATCAGTCATGAGTGTGGAGTTGTTTTTCAGGGTTGTGTGTAACTGTATCGCTCTCATTGTTGTGCTCTCTTCTCCTCAGTTAAGGCGTGTCTGACCTACATGAACATTAGACAACAGTCCGATCTTCTCTGGAGGATTACTTACAACTCTTAAATGCTAACATAGCCTAGCAGATTATTTAAAAAATTTACAAATGATTTTTAATATATTAATACTTAAAATGTGAATTAAATATGAATCATGAATATTAATATTCGTGTAAAATATGAGGCTGGGGTTACAGTGTGCATGTCAACTTTGTGTTGACCGCTGTTCCTCTTTCAGGACCTGAAGGGCCGGTTTTTAATTAAAGGGAAACGCCTGAACAAACTGGAGACCTTGTTCTCTGACCAGTCCACTGTGGAGGAGGAGGAGATTGTGACGGAGGAAGAGGACTGTCGTGATGATGAAGAGGAGAATGAGAAGAAGGTAGAGTGGAATTATGGGTCTGAATCTCCTCACAGCAGCTGAGTGACAGTCACTAATGTCACATGATTACACTTTCCAGGCCTCCTAGTCATTTAGGTGATAATATACCTGTAAAGGAAAGTCCCCAGTTATAGATTTATTTAAGTCATATTAACTGTTGTACAGAACTCTCACTGTGTACACCGAGCTTACAGCTACATTAGTATATATTTAAATAAATCTGGTTATTTTAAGCATAAGCCATGTCTTATCCTCATTAGCATAATTTTATTTAAATGGTGAAATATTCATAGTAATTATAAACATCATACCACATTTTTTTTTCATAAATTTATTTATGATTTAATAATTTAATTAGAAAAAGGTAAACTTCATATATTTTAACATATATTTTTAATAATTTGGAGTGAATTACTATTCAAACAGTATCAACATTAAAACAAAAAAGACTTGAAAATTGTCACTATGTGTAATGAAAACAGGGCTTAGACAATGAAACTGAAACAGCTGGTTTTAGACCACAATAATTTATTAGTAGGTGTTGAGCCTCCTTTTGTGGCCAATACAGCGTCAGTTCGTCTTGGGAATGACATATACAAGTCCTGCACAGTGGTCAGAGGGATTTTAAGCCATTCTTCTTGCAGGATAGTGGTCAGGTCACTACGTGATGCTGGTGGAGGAAACCGTTTCCTGACTCGCTCCTCCAAAACACCCCAAAGTGGCTCAATAATATTTAGACACAAAGAGTTGCTGTCTTGGTCACAGATGCGCCAGCAAGACGTGCAGCAACAATTTGTCCTCTTTTGAACTCTGGTATGTCACCATAATGTTGTGTGCATTGTAATATACTATATAACTGTGCTCTTACCTGCTAACTGAACCTTCACACTCTGCTCTTACTGGTGCAATGTGACATTAATGAAGATTGGCCACCAGACTGGTCCAATTTAGCCATGAAACCTCCCACACTAACATGACAGCTGTTTCACTTTCATTGTCTAACCCCTGTGTGTATATATAAATATAAAGATTCGCATTTTTGAATTAAATTATGAAGAAAAATTAACATAATCACCATATTAAAATTTTGGAAGATGCACTAGTAAATACAATTATTTTACTAATAATTAGTTTTTATTCAAGTGTGCAGCTGTGTTAGTAATAGTCATACTCGGTATCGGCCCATATTCTGGGCCTTGGTCCAGGATCCAGAGAAAAAAAAGGATCAAATCCATAGTTAGCATGTTGTAAACAGTACAGATGGTTGTTCAAGTGTCCGGTGTTGTGAGTATAGATACGTTGACCCTGATTGTTCTGCTGACTGTAAATATTATTGTGAATGAATCATTTCTTGATTCTCTTTGGCCTCAGAAATCCAAACAGCTGAAGTTAGCCAGAGAGCTGTCGGACATCGTCATCTACTGCAAAAGTGTGGAGTTCCGTGGGTTTGAACATGCGCAGAAAAGCCAGAGCTTTTACGAGATGTCCTCCTTTAAAGAGGGAGATGCTGTGAAGCTTGCAGAAAAGTCTGGTGAGGTCCAGCTTCAGGTTACAGAGAAGTGTTTTCCAGGATTCTTCATCCTAATTCATATCTGTTGTGCTTAGTTTACAGTAGGGATGCACCGATACCGATACCAGCATCGGGTATCTGTCCGATACCACGTGCGTGTACTTGTACTCGTATTCATAAAAGTGCTCAGATACTACAGGATCCGATACCAGCGTGATGGGAGCTTCGTTTCCTTCTAACAGACAGTATTAGTTTGCGCCACAGAATAAATAAATAAATAAAATTTAAAAATAAAATTAAAAAAAGAAGACGACGACTACGTACGGCAGCCGAGCTGAACAAGCCACTTCACGGCAGAGAGAGAAGTAGAGAAGGAGCAGCTATGTCAGCGGTGTGGAGGTATTTCCAGGTGAATGAACGAGACGAAAACTAAATAAAAACTAATATTTTAAAACGAAAACTATGACTAAAAGTATTAGACTTTTAGTCGACGAATAAAAACGAAAAGAAAATGCCACAGAATGACTAAAATAATGTTTTTGTCCAGTAATCCGCTTTTTAAAGTAAACCTGCCGCACGTCTGACTTTCTCAAAGCACGCTAAGCTCCACAGTCAGTCAGTCAGTCAACAACACAACGTGATGACGTCACTGCTGCAGCTTCGACGGAAGAGAAGAAGCGATTTATGGAGTAATTTCACTTTCACTGCCACACAAAACAAAACAGCAAAGTTTGTGGATGTAAAATAACTGGGAAAAGCACTACTAACCTCAAGAGGTCCTCAGTTCTCACCACCACGAGCTTTACAAAAAGGTAAGCTAACGTAGTGTAGCTAGCTAGTTGGCTAACGGTGATGATTATGTATATCTGATATGTTTCATTTTTGAATGTTTCAGTGTATAAAGAGGAAATGTGTAATCTGTTATCATTATCTTAGGTGTTTAGATTAAATAGATCACAAACACATCTAACTGGAGCCATAAGACACACATACAGGCTCAGTTTCATTTTAATTGTAAGTATTGGTACTTGGTATCGGCAAGTACTTAAATGTAAGTACTTGTACTTGTACTCGGTTTGAAAAAATGTGGTATCGGTGCATCCCTAGTTTACAGCTTCATTTAAAAATACTGAGGAACTGCTCATTACCTTCTGTAATTACTGTATGTTCAGATAATCATCACTCACAATCACCTACACTGTCCCTATAGAGATGTACTGATAACAGAATAGGACTAAACATGAATGTATTGGCTCCAAGTCTAATACCAGGTGGGCTAGAGGGGTCTAAAGCCCCCCAGCATTGTGCTGTGGAACTGTTCTCTGCTTCATTCAGTACTTTTTGGAGGAGTTGGGAATGAGGTGGCATCCAACATCCTGACCTCACTAATGCTTTTGTCTCTGAATGCAATCAGATCCTCACAGCAATGCTCCAAAATCTACTATAAAGTCTTCCTTCGACAGTAGAGACAGTTACAACAACAAAAGCAGAATAAACACTTTAATTGCTTTGATTTCAAAGGAAACAATGAATGAGCAGGTATCCCAATACTTTCCATATAGTGTACATCTGATCTTCTTTACAGCAAACGAGTTCATTCGTCATAACACAGAGAAGCTGAGCAGAATCTACCCATCAGCCTTCAGGACAGATTCCTCCAACTTCTACCCAGTGTCTCTATGGAACGCAGGTTGCCAGATAGGTGAGATCTATATTATTATAATACACTGCTCAAAAAAATAAAGGGAACACTTAAACAACACAATGTAACTGCAAGTCAACCACACTTCTGTGAAACCAACCTGTCCAGTTAGGAAGCAACACTGATTTTCCTTGCCACTGTTGCCTTCGGCTTGCTCACATCGGGCTTAGATTCAGTTTGTTTGATATTTAAATATGTAAAGCTGCTTTTTGACAACGCCCATTGTAAAAAGCGCTATGTAAATAAATTTTGATTGATTGATTGATTGATTGTGAATCAATTTTACCTGCTGTCGTGCAAATGGAACAGACAACAGGTATAAATGAGAGGCAATTAGCAAGACAACCTCTATACAGGAGTGGTCCTGCAGGTGGTGACCATAGACCTTTTCTCTGTTCTCATCCTTTCTGGCTGATGTTTTGGTCACTTTTGCATTTAGTCAGTTCTCTCACCATAGAGGTAGCATGAGGCGATGTCTACAACCCACAGAAGTTGCTCAGGTAGTGCAGCTCATCCAGGATGGCACATCAATGCCAGCTGTG
>BRDA01010742.1:0-27284 GCA_036984385.1 Crenuchus spilurus
TCTCTCTCTCCCTCTCTAAAACTCTCTCTCTCTCCCTCTCTAAAACTCTCTTTCTCTCTCTCTCTCTCCCTCTCTCTAAAACTCTCTCTCTCTCTCTCTCCCTCTCTAAAACTATCTACCCCTTTCTCTCTCTCTATAAAACTCTCCCTCTCTCTCTCTCCCTCTCTAAAACTCTCTGTCTTTTTCTCTCTCAAACTCTCTCCTTCTCTCTAAAATCTCTCTCCCTCACTCTGTCTCACACACACTCTGTCTCACACACACTCTCTCTCACTGTCTCACACACACTCTGTCTCTCTCTATCTCTCTTTCTCTTGCTCTGTCTTTCTCTCACACACAATCTCAGTTTCTTTCTCTTTCTATCACTCTCTGTCTCTTGCTCTCTTTTTCTTTCACACAGACTCTCTCTCTCTCTTTCCGTCTCTCAGGCCAATTCCACTTCCTGCCACAAACCTAAAGCTCCAGCTCACTTCCTGAGCTCGGGTGACTCATGGAGCGACAACCTGACAGCATTTATGCACATGCACACACACACACAGGAAGCCAAAGTCTAGCAGTCTACTATTAGTTATTTTCTTGAAAAGTCCTTTATATACTCATACATACAAAAACTGTAATATGGTGAAAAAGTCCATTTCTGTTCAGAATTTAATTCCTAAAGATAAACTGTCATATGTTTTATATTCATTACACATAACGTGATGTGTGTCAAGCCTGTGTTTGTTTTAATGTTGATCAGTATGACCTACAACTCTAAAATTTAATATCAACACTCCTGAACCACAGACAGCATCAGAAGTGTCTTACCTGGACTAAGCAGAACCAGAACTGGACTGTTACTCAGTACTCCTGAAAGTAACATTTGCATTTCATTTGTAAATCAGCTCCAGTAGTCAGGAGAGACAGAATCTGAGGTGTCAGAAGTCCAGTGTGCAGTTTGTGATGGTTTGAGGTGCCATGTGATCTTCTGGTGTTGCTCCATTGTGTTTATATTAACACTGTGTTCATTCATTCATCACATGTTAATCTTAATCCTTATCAGGGTCGCGGTTAGTCCCCTACCCCCTCACTGGGCGCAGGGCAGGGCACTACACTATTCAACCAAGCCCAGGACAGGGTGCCAGTCCATCACTGGGTGACACACACACACACACAGACAATTTTAGAGTACCCAATTCACCTGATCTCCATGTTTTTGGACTGTGGGAGGAAACCGGAGACCCCGGAGGAAACCCACGCAGACACGGGGAGAACATGGAAACTCCGCTCAGATGGGGAATCGAACCCAAGACCTCAGTGCTGAGAGGTGAACGTGCTAACCACTAAGCCACCGTGCCCCCCTTAACACTGTGTCTGTACCCAAAACATATAAAGTCTTCAACAGCTTGTCTTAGTAACTTAATTAATATTCCATTATCATATCCAACTAATAATTATAGCACCTCTGATCTAAAGTTTGGGTTACTCAATATAAGATCTCTATGTTCAAAAGCACTTATTGTAAATGAAATTATAAGTGATCAGAAATTTAATATTTTATGTCTTACAGAAACATGGATTAGACCCGATGACTATTTAGCACTAAATGAAGCCAGCCCTGAAGGTTATAATTACGTTCACAGTCCGAGATTGTCATGAACTGGAGGCGGTGTAGGTATAATCTACCAAAACACTTTATTTGTCGCTGGATTGGTTATATTAATTGAAAGAATTTCAAAGGTCTTACAGAATTAAATGTCTCACAGTATTTCTGATTAATGTTTAAAGTTGAATTCTCATTATTTAATATATACAGGCCTCCAGGGCCCTACTTGGAGTTCTTAAAAGAATTCAGTAACTTTGTGTCAAGTGTAGTAGTGAACAGTGATAAAGTAAAAATTTTAGGAGACTTTAATATTAATTTTGAAAATATAGACGACTCACATTATTGCTTGAAACCCTCAATAACATGAGATTCAGCCCAACAATTTATAGAAAACATCCCAGACTTATCAATTCCCATTTACTCTTCATTAAGCCCCATGGATTTAGAAAGACTGACTGACTGTTTAGGAAATTCCTTCCGTTCGGGACTCAGTCACAGTCTCAACCTTTAAGACTACGCTGAAAACATGTCAGTTTATTTTAGCTTTTGGTAATTAATACTTTACATTATAGAAAGGTTGTAGGTCCAGGGGTGCACTGGTGTAGGGATTTATAGTGAACTGAGATGCTGGGGCTGTCATACGGCTGCTCAAGCGATCACTCAGGTTTGTTGACCTGCAGAGGGATGCCAGTGTCTTGGGAAGCTCCCATGCCTGTTTACCTTCTGGCTCTCTCCTTTTAGGTAGGCTGTTCTAGATAGTTCTCCTGGAGTCAATAGCCACACTCTGATATGTCTCATAATTCCTGTGCTATATAAATCCAAATGAAACTAATTCCATTTTTGTCTTTTCCAAGTGAGTGATTGCCCACCGGTCCGGTCCAAGGCTGATGGAAGACTGATTACTATTCTCTGCATGATGCTTCCCTGGATCAGCTGCCCACCAACAACCAACTACTGTGACCTGCTCCAGATGCCCTTCTCTACTGCCCACATTGGAGTTCATATGGACTTTCTGGCTGTTATCATTATTACCATTATCATCATCATCCCTGTCCAACTACTGTCACCATATCAGTTCACCTGAACATTACAACAACATCATATGATTATGATTTATCACAAACTTATAATTAGTAGACCACAGGAGTCTAGCTCCTGCCAAAGATTCTTCCTCCAACGCTGAGGGAGTTTTTCCTTGCCACTGTTGCCGTTGGCTTGCTCACTGGGGATTTAGTGTTTTGTTATTATTGATCCTGTAAAGCTGCTTTGTGACATCAGTTGTAAAAAGCGCTTTATAAATAAATTTGACTTGATTTGATTTGATGTTTAGTCCAAAGTCAACACAAGATCTACCAGGACATTTTAGAGCACTTAATGCTTCCCAGCATGCCCAGCAGCTGCCCACAGTGCCAACTAGTACTGACCATCATATTACTGTGACTGATTAGCCAACTCATGAGCTTTAAATCATACTGATCAACATTAAAACAAAACACTGCTTGAAATCACTTGATATGTAAAAAAAATGTAAATATATCACTTTACCTTAAATTACTGTATGAACATAAATGAACTTTTTCTCAATTTTCTCATTTTTTATGCATGACTATAATATTACATATATGTCTCTATAAAGCATAGTATGATATATTTTTGGACAATTTTATCCAGAATGACATACAAATGTAATAAATGTAGCATTAGGAGTCTTGCCCAAGGACTCTCATTGGTTGCCAAGGCTAGAGATCGATTTGCTATAGAGCCAGCAGTGCTATACCAACCAATACAGCTTTTCCCTTAATACTGTCTTGACTACATTCAGGCAAAATGTATTTTTAAAAATTCACATTATCACTGGAACAAGCAGAGTGTTAATGCTAGTTGTGTGGTAAGCTCATGACCTGGGGGAGGGTTGTGTGTCCCCAGCATATGTTATTTGGGGGGTGGTGGTGGTGGTGGTATTGGGGCTCACATCAGTTTTGGGGGGTGCTTTAATTTCAGTCTTGGAGGGAAATGCTGGGGCTTCAGGCCATGTGATGGCCATTTAGAACTGTAGCTTGTCTAATAAACTACACAAAACACATTGGGGCTTTAAGTAATGGCTACTACTCTTTTAGCTTTAATAACATTTTCTAACCACCTACTCATTGCTGTGGGGAAAACCAGAATAACCAGAATCCCAGTTTTGAAGCTACAAACCAGTTATGATGGAAGGCCGGCCACATAGATGTAAGAAAGTGGCAATGGGCTAAAAGCTAAAAGTCAAAGGTCAGAGGTGGTGGACCTAAAAACTGAGAGAAACCTCAGCAGCAGCTAATATGTCCATTTAAGCTCTGAATACCTCTACTTCTACTTCTTCCAGGAGCATTACATCAGAGATATAATTATAGGCCGATCAAAGGTTCACAAATGAAGAAAAAAACTCGTAACACTCAACATGGCATCTTAGAGACATTGTCACATTGTCTCAAGACTTCTTGAGTCTTAAATTTGTGGCCATCATCAACAAATTCTTTACTGTTATGTGGCTGAAAACAAAGTTTTGTAGAGTTTCATTGTACATTCCCAGCAGGCACAGAACATGTTTACAGTGAGGTATTAATGCTAGAATGTAAACAACATTGTCAGAACATTGTCACAACATCATGCCTGCTGGGATGAGCTTATAGCTCCTTCTAAGCACAACCAACCAACAAAGAAGCCAGTGCAGACTTACGTTATAGTACACAATCAGTGTAAAGACAGGCAACACATCTCCAGACTCTTTTCAAAGTCCAGGTCTAGTTTAAGTGGTCAGATGGTGGGACAGAATCGGTGGGAATTCACCTGGACTCACCAAAGTAGACGGGCTTTCCACAGATGGGGCAGTAGCTCACCATGGCTGCAGCGACACTAAAGAGAACATGCCGGAAATGCGTTAACGCTTCAAAACGCAGCTCTCTGGAGGATGTGGCAAGTGGAGGTGTGCAGTGACAGGAAGTGATTTCAGAAAAAAGAAGCATAGCATGAAAAAACAACCAGAAAATTCAAATGAAAACACTTGAAGATGCTGAAACACAGAGGCTCCAGTGAAGCGTTTACTAGAAGTCAAAAACATTGGTAGAAAACTGAATTTGGTCATGTGACTTCAATCTACACTCATTGTCCATTTTAGCTCCACTGACCATACACAGTAAATCTGCCCGTGTTAAATCATCACTATTAGAGTTAAAATAACACTGATAACACTGAGGGTGTCAAAATGTAACACTCTCCATGTTAATTTAACTCTAATAGTGTTGATTCAACACTGGCAGATTTACTGTGTACAAAGGCACTTTGTAATCCATGGTCAGGAGCCCACACAGGACTTGGTATTACTTAGGTGATGGATTATTCTCAGTGACACTGATGTGGTGGTGGTGTATTAGACCCAGCAGAGCTGCTGGAGGTGTTAAACACTATGTTAACTAAATGTAACATACACTAAGATGCTCAGTTGGTCCTCTAGTCCTTCCCTGGTGCTCACAGGATGTTGATACTTGATTGGTGGACTATTCTTAGTCTAGTAACGACACTGATGTTTTGATAATGGTAACACTGGTCTATTTGGTGACCATATTAACACGAAAGCTGTGGATTCTGTCCAGCATGTGTCAAAGTTAAGGAAATACTAATACAAAATGAAAATATAGCCAATTTTAGACACAAGCTGTGGGGGAATTCTCTTAGGCCATGTCACCAACATGGTGGCCATCTTGGATTTTTACAGATGTTAAGGTATGTGTGACACATCTAACTATAGATTGGTGTAGGTATCCAGTCAAGTAGTAACCACATTGTCCTGAGTGAACCTCTTTGGATTTCTGTCTTTAAATCTTTATTTCTTTAGGACAGAATAGTTGATGTTTGTGCTAGTGTTCAGCCAGATGTTTTGGTGGAAACAAGAGACCTGGGAGAAACAGATCGCATTAACACTCCAATATATTGGACAGCATATCCAACATCTTCTTTTAGATGAGCAACAGTCTGTATCTTTGCAGAGTAAACAAGTGCCTTGACCTGAGCCCACAGATAAAACCCCAAAGTGGTTTGGTGGTCACTCGATTGGACTCCTATGACCAGTTCCATCTTGCGATCATGAACACCAGTCTGTATAGAAGAAGCAGAACAATAAAGATGTTTTAACACAATAATGAATAAAGTTATGTAAACATCAAGCTCACCACTGTTTTTCTGGTGACATTCTCTACCAGTTTGATATGTCACACCCCTACCTTCACTGAAGCTGAAGCTGAATCCAATATGGTGGCATTCAAGATGGCCGCCACATCGGTGACATGGCCTAACAGGCAATAAAGCAGCAAAAAGATAAAACAAAGTTGAACTATAAAACACAAGGCTCAGTGCTGGAAGAGTGATCTTTGTAGTCCATTTTCAGTACTGGTCATTGACCCAGTATCAAATAGAACCGGACCAACATTTAGCATGAACTGTAAATCTACCAAACAGCAGAGGTCTGCTTCCTCCACTATAGAGTCTGTGTTTATGGGGGAGCAGGATGCCGTGCTTCACACCTCGTGCTGTGGTCAGTGTCTGTGGTCATAAATCAGAAGAGGTGGCGAGAGAGGTGTGAGGTCACCGAGGGGTTTTAGTCGCCATTCACAGAGACAGAGAGGAGAGGTGATGAGAGGAGAGGAAAGAGGAGAGAGAGCGGATGAATGGAGGAAAGAATGAGAGAGGCGGTAAGAGATAAAGAGGCAGAGAGAGGAGAGGATGAGAGAGAATGAATAAATGACTGAGAGATGGGTTTAGAGAGCGAGAGAGAGAAGCCATGTCAACAGGTCATATTTCATGAATCTTTTTTTTCTGCTTTGTCCTTTTCAACCCCATCCCTCCCCCCCCTCGCTCCATCTCTCTCTTCGGTACATTATCCGGATCCAGGCTGTTGTGGGAGAGCTGTGGACGAAACCGAAAACTAGATACAGACTAACACACACACACTCATGCACATCAGTGACATCACTAGACAGAGGCCTCAGAGAGAAGACCTTTGTGGGGCCTCCAGTCTGAGCCTGTAAGTGTCCTTCTGTGTCCAGAATCTTTCCACTTACATCAACCCCAATTACAGCCAAACACACACACACACACACACACACACGCAAGTTGGTGGAGACAGTGTGATGCTCTGGACAATGTTTACATCTTTCTGCAGGACAAATGGTTTGAGGAACATGACAAAGAGTTCAAGGTGTCGACTGTCCTGTTTGGGTCTTCAGGCTTCTTTATTCCTCTGATTGTATCCATCCCTCTTGTTGCTACTCCTCTTCTTCTTTTTTACCTTCAACTGTTCTCGTGTGAGCTGGTCCTTCTCATAAGGAGTCCAGACTAAGAGATCTAGAGTTTGGTTTTCTTTTTTTTTTCTTTTAATAATGTTTTGCCAATTTTTCTCCTCTTCCCAATTTGGTAGCAGCCAATTAACCCATCCCATCCACTAGGGGGCTCCCCATCACTTTGCACTGTCCCTGACTCTAGGAGAGTGAAGACAAGCACAAGCCGCCTCCGTTGCATGTGATGCAGCCACCGCCTCTTACCGCTGATACACCGTCACTGGGGAGCCAACGTGCTCGGAGGAAAGCGCAGGATTCCCAGCTCTGAATGGACCAATCAGTAGACGTCTGAGCCAGCGGAGAGTGGAGAGAGAGAGAGAGCACTGCCAATTTTTGCTCTCTTGCCCCGGCTGTTGATGGCAAACAGCATGACTGGGATTCAAACTTGCGATCCTCTGATCATAGTATCAGTGTCTTAGCCTGCTGAGCCACTTGGGGCCCGGTTTTCTGGGTTTGAATTTGGTCCAGGATCCATTTACCTGTTCAAGGTTCTCTCAAAAAGTCCAACAAGTTCAAAGGCATCAATATTCCTCCTGCCCAGCTTTCACATCCATACAGAACCACAGAGCTGAAACTATTGTAGTCATTTGTTGGTTACATTTGAAGATTTTCTCCAGTTCCTTCATTGTTGTTCTGCTGTCAGTCTGGTTCTGATGGCTCCGTTTTTGTTCATGATTGATCCAAGTAGGGAAAAGCTGTCCATTTCAACATTTTCTTCATTAGTGGCTACGTTAGGGATCGTCTTCTTCATATGCAGCTGAACTCCCATTTTCCCTTCTGTTCTTAACCTTACAAGGGTCTTAAGGTCAAACGTTGCCTACCATCAATGATGACCAGTGAGATGATGTTTAATTATCTGGTTCTAATTAGCTGGTTCTGTTAATTTATGTTGAAAATGTACCCATTAGCTGGGTTGATACAGTCCTTAATCCAGCAACTGGGCTCCACAGAAACTACCAAAACATTACCAAGCACTGTTCAAGTAACCCAACAGAATGACCCAACATTTGGGTAGAAAAACCCAAAGGGAACCGGCTTTGTGGTCACAAGGTCATAATGTTCAATCCCTTTAACCAACAGAACACAACTGAGGTGCCCTTGAGCAAGGCATCTAACCCCCATCGGCTCTCCAGGCACCATGGAAGAGTTAAATGTGGAGGTCAAACTCCTCGGTATGCTAGCATGTTTGTCAATGAGTGTGCACTTTTACTTTCACTTTCTTTCTACTGAAGTTGACAATTTCTCTCTATTTTGAGCTCTCAGTTATACCAGCTGATGGGAAATGATGAACTATTCAGTTACCTGTTGAACATTCATTGACATAATATTGGGTTTATTAATACAGGCCTAAGGAACTACATTACCCATAAGGCCTCAGCAGGAACGTTGCCAAAGACAAGAGCCAGAAGCCTCTCCAGTCTTTTTTTCAGATGCTGTGCTGCCAAACCACCATGGGTAGGGAGGGAGGGAGGGAGGGCGAGAGAGAGAGACAGAGAGAGAAGATGAAGAGGGATGAAGGAGTCTCTGGATTGGCTTGGCACTGGGGAACTAACCCAAATCCTGGTTTTGGAGCGACTAGAAGGGAATGTGAGCTCAGAGAGAATGAGAGCGAATGAGTTAGTGCTTATTCATCACATTCAGTTTCTTTCTTTGGCTGCGGCTGAGAGACATGACTGTGAAACAAGGCCGTGTGAGACTGATGTTTGTCTGTCTGTGAAGGGTTTTGTACATTTTCAGAGCAGAACACCTACACAACACTAAACACTATGTGAAGAAAAGTACTGGGACACCTGCGTACTCATCGTTTCTTCTGAAATCAAGGACATTAAAAGAGTTTATCCAGCTTCTGATGGAGTAACTGTGTCTACTGATCAGGGAAGACTTTCTACTAGACCTGTGAATGTACTCTGTGATATCTGGCACCAAGATGTTAGCAGCAGATCCTGTACTGAAGGAATACCATTGGCATGATGTATCCGTCTGACAGAATCCGTGTAAACTGACGAGTCTTGGGTGTCCGCTGTCCTGTGTGCAGTTTTGTTTGACCACTGTTAGTAAATACTGAGTATTAATGACCAAGAACACCTGATCAAATCAAATCAAATCAAATTTTATTTATAAAGTGCCTTTTACAACTGATGTCACAAAGCAGCTTTACAGGGTTAGTAATAACACACATTAAATCATTAATCCCTAATCCCCGGTGAGCAAGCCAACGGCGACAGTGGCAAGGGAAAACTCCCTCAGAGCTGGAGGAAGAAACCTTGGGAGGAACCCGACTCACATGGGACCAGCCTTTCAGAGACACTCCTGCCCATTTGTCCCTCCTCCAATATATCAACTACTGTCTGTTCTAGTATATTCCAGAGTTTTACAAGATGATTAACCTTATTTTCTTCACCTTAACCTCTTAAATAGCCTGGAGACACTGGTGTCTAATGTTAACATTCAGGGATTCATTACTTTCTTGTTTTCTAAGATACCCACAAGAACAATATTTTTAAGGCCCTACCAAAAACAATGCAAACATTGAAATGAGCCTCATCCAGTGAAATGCCATAAAAAACTCAACTTAATTGAATTTTAGGATCTGAAAATAGTACAGTATGTAAATGTTATTTGATTGGCGTGGCCATGATATATCGATCAAGGGAGGCCAAGAGTGACAAAACTATGACAATAAAGCTGTACTCTTTCCTCTGCTTGAGTGAGCTGAGCTTAACCTAAACATAATGCTACATTGCAGCTAATGTACTAGAGAGATCTTCACCCCACTGACTCTTTCCTGGCCAAGTCAAATGACTCTACTGCAAACTGGAGTCCCTTTGCACTGTGTACATGTCACTGGGGAAAGGCGCTATATGAAGTAAGCTGAGAAAGATGTTTGAAGGGCTCAAGACTGCACTTATAATGCGATTAACAACCAACATGAAACGTAACTTTTCTTCAAAAATCCTTTGCAATCAGTGATATTTGAGCTAATAGGTGAAGGGGTAGGGGACTCACTGCACTCCTGAACAGGATTATGTGGAAGATAATCGATGGAGGAAGTACGTGTGAGCCACAGGTATTATAACAAATGTGCATATGGGTGTGTGAGCAAGCTAATTTTACAACGTTCAGCAGCATTGGCAGAAGGTGTGGGCTTGTTGTGTCATAATGTTTGCACACCCGTGTCAGGTTGGCAACATTTACACTGTGTGTGTGTGTGTGTGTGCATATATGTACGTGTGCATGTGTGTGTCCTGTTGTAATGTTTGCGAAGCTCGGTAGGCTTTGGCATCACACCCCGGTACTCACAAAGACTTGAAAGCAAAAACAGTTTTCACACCTTTCTCATTATGCACTTGGCAAACTCGCAAAGCCTCTGATGTCAGCAGGCCTGCGCCCGGCCTGGACTGCTCAGGACGTCCCAACTGGAGCCAGTCTGAAGCACATCATCATTCATACTGGACCAGAAATAGCACTAAACTATCTAACTTCTCATCTTTATTGCTCAAAAAGAGCATAAAACGGAGTTAAAGGCCTTTTAGGGTAAAATACTACATTTACGGTGAGCACACTATGATTTTTAAAGGCTTAAATAAAAACGTTTCCTTAACTTTGGTTTCAAATATGGTTAATGTACTATGTAAACAAAGCACATTAGGCAAACTAAGCTGCAGCAACAGGCTGTTTTTGAACACGTTTCTCATCCGAGCCTTCCGCAGTTTGGCTCCGCCCATTTGCATTTGATTTTGTTAAGAACAGGAGAATCACTCGGGGAACAGACGTCAGCAGACCAAGTTGTCTGCTGGTGAGTTTACTTTCTTCTTTTCTTCTGTGGGAGCTAAATAACATTTGGTTGGTGGGCGTGGGCCTAGTGATATCACTGGTTACTCCTCTGAAGTAGCTGATCTGTCAAATCGCGCCTGGTTCAAGACATCACAACATAAGACACCATCACGTAGACGTCTGTGAAATTAGTAAGGTGGGAGGGGCGACGTTCCCACAAGGAAGCCACAGAATGAAGCAGGACCTGACAACACTGCCCACAAGTGGACAAAAATTAACCTGGTGCCTGTTTTTTGTTGTATACAGTGTCATATTATCTCAATGCACGTGTTCACCATTTCTTTACAACGTTTGTCACCATGTCTGTGTTCTTTATTGTAAAAAAATAATTAGACTGAAAAGTTAAGAGGTACTGTATGTAAATGCATAGGTCGCTAGGTAGAACCATGGTTCAATACAGAACCTTTCGGAAAAAACCCAAAACCTTTTGGTGCTACACAGAACCATTTTTAAAAGGCTTCCATATAGAACCATCCACAGCACATTCCTCATCAATCTGAAGAACCCTGTCATCATGCAAAGAACCTTTCTTCTTTGAGTAGAACCTGTGAAGAACCATCTCTTTTAAGAGTGTGGAGAAAGGGTTCTTCAGATTGATGAGGAATGTGCTGTAGATGGTTCTAAATAGAAGCCTTTGAATCATTTTCAGAAAGGTTCTGTATAGAGCTGTATATCTACAGCACATTCCTCGTCAATCTGAAGAACCTTCCACCATGCAAAACCCTTTGGGTTCTTTGAGAGTTCATGGTTCTATATAGAATCATTTTCTTTACTAAAGAAACACTGAAGAACCGTCTCTATTAAGAGTGAAGTTAACTTGATGGAATGTCATAAGGTTTTTGGACTGTAGGAGAGAACCAGAGACTCCAGAGGGAACCCACGCCAACACGGGGAGAACAGGGAAACTTCACCCAGATGGGAACATCGCTGAGAGGCTGATAAGGATACTGTAAAACTGTACAAATGAATGACGGAGAAATGAATGAAAGCCAAATAATAACACAGCATAGTGTTTGTGTTACAGATTTTTATGAAGATGGCCACTGGTTTCTCCTGAAAGTCGACTGGTGAAAGACTCCACTGTGCTTTTAATATACAGTACGTGTGTGTTTATAGGCCTTCGCAGGATGGTGGGAGTGATTATGGACGAGTGTAGCAGCGATGTCGACCACCAGGACCATAGACAGTATGGGCTTAATGAAAAACAGGCCAGGCCGTGAGGAGGTGTGTGCTTGTTTCTCACACACTCGCTCAGCGAGAGAGAGAGAGAGAGAGAGAAAGACTGGGTGAGGAAAGACCGTATATTTGTCGATTCTTGCCTTCACATTCTTGGCATAGCACTTCAGCCTTCTTTTCTTTTAGCCTTATACTTTTTTTTCTCCTCCACTCTAAGTCTCCGAGCCAAGGATCCGGTGCCAATTCCCTCAGATTTGGTTTGGCTGGAGTGTAGAGTGGGATGGCTCTCTCTTTCTCTCTCTCTCTCTCTCTCTCTTCCACTCTTTTGCTCTGATTTCCTGCTTTTTTTCTCCTCCATCTCTATCGCTCTTTCTGTGAGACCGGTCACACAGGTTACACATGGTGCCAGTACTGTTCTTTAACACATGCTGAGCTAACGGCAGAGCTAGTTCAGTATAATTAAGAAGAAGAAGAAGAAGAAGAAGAAGAAGTACTTTTATTTTTAGAAATAGGACTTTTAATAATCGTAGCTGACACTATGATCAGAAGATCGTCAATTTGAATCCAGGTCAAGCTGAGCCCTGAGAGAGCAAAACTGTCCGTGCTCTCTCTGGGTGGGTAGATGGCGCTCTCTCTCCCCATGACTACTAAGTAATGTCCACTGGCTCAGGTTTCTGTTAGCTGATGGATCAGAGCTGGGGATCCTGCGCTTTCCTCTGAGTGTGTTCGCTGCCCTGCAACAACTGAAAAAGAGGCGGCGACTTCATATGTATGGAGGGAGTCTTCACCCTACTAGAGTCAGGGATATTACAAGTGATTGGGAGAGTCCTAGTGAATCGGTTGTTTGATTGTTTACTACAGGGGTGTCCAAACTACGGCCCGCGGGCCATCCATTTTTAATTGGCCCGCAAGAAATTTTATAAATAGAATAGAATACTGCCTGCAGTTCTACTTTTGCTCGAGTGAAGTGCACTCCTTAGTTTTAACACCAGGAGGAGCTACTGTAGATCAAGGCAGTTGTTCCACCAAAAAGAACGATCACAGACAGGGTTGCCAGGTTTGTGGTTTTAACGCCAAATTAGGTTTATTTGAAAATCCAGTCGCGGGATGTGTTTTTTGGGCTATTTTTTAAAAATTACCGGGACAGCCAAAAACAACAAGAAAAGTGGATGTTGGAAGATTGAATGCAACAATAAGTATGAGGATAGCATAACATAAGGAAGTACAGTGTAAAGAGGAGAGCAGGAGAGAGAGAGAGAGACAGACAGAAGGTGAAGAGAAAACAGTTGCTAGCTAATATGTCAGGTAAACGGGGGAAATACAGGTATTGCAAGGACTGGGAAAAAGAAAAAGGTTTGATGTAATTGATTAAATGTGTTTCTAATGACAAGAAAAAGGCAGATTACAAAAACTGCAAATGTGAAATGAAAAAGTCAGTTCCTTTTTTTTTTGCTAATTATGTTACTATTAAATGTTCTCGACTGAGATATAAAACTTATAAAAGAACTAATAAACACTAATGTTACCATATTATTAATGACTGATAATAAATCTCTTATGAACAAAATACTAAGTCATACACTCATAGTTGCTTTGCCATTTGCTTCAAATGTGTGACAGACATATTGTGTTTTGGGCTAGTTTAAGCTTCTGAAGGGCGGGTTTTAGACTGACTTTGGGGTGGGCTTGTCCCACAGTTTTCGAGATATCAACACCCTTCCAACTCCAGAATCTTTGGTCTGATGGTGTGATCCGGGCTCGTATACAGAATTTTGATCGGATTTGTGGTTTTCCTAAAACTCTTCCTTAATCTGGGATTTTTTTCCCATAGAGAATGAATGGGGATCAAAAATGCATGCTCATCTACTGTACTTCTGCTCTACTGATTCGCACCGTTTCAAATACACTATATCAGTGCAGGCCCCCGAGCACAAATTCACTGTTGTTTTGACCCGCACTCGTTTATTTGTCGTTTTATTGCCATCCCTTTTTCATCCCATTGACTTCCATTCATTTTCACCCAAATCAAATTCCAGGCTTCCTTTTGCCAAACAACAACCAAAATTGATATACTACATCATGGCAGATAACAGAGCTCTAGTCCAGAGCCATACTGACCCGCACTCCTTTTTTTGTCATCTTTTCTTCCCTCGTTCCTCCCATTGACTTCCATTCATTTTCACATACACTCAAGCTACAGAGTTTCTGTGTCCCAACAGCCACCAACATTCATGTACTCCATCAGGACAGATAACAGAGCTGTAGTGCAGGGCCATACTGACCCGCAATTGTCATCTTTTCATCCCTCGTTCTTCCCATTAATTTTCACATAGAGTCCTAGCAACCGCCTAAGGTGCCATAGCAACCACCTTCTGTGCCATAGCAACCGCCTTGGGATCCATAGCAACCGCCTTGGGTGCCATAGCAACCGCCTTTGGTGTCATAGCAACCGCCTTGGGGGCTATAGCAACTGCCTTGGGGGCCACAGCAACCACCACAGATACCACAGCCACACCTTACAAACCAACTGTGGACCATGTTAGCAGTGCGCATCATCCTGCGTTTCCTTCATGAAATGCACTTTTCTAGTTATTATTTGACATCTAAAATGTCATTAAGATTAAAGCCGTTGCATCCATCAGCTGTAAACAGCAGTGGTTCAAACATGCAAATCGATTTTTCATCCACTCAATGCATTTGGCCTAGAAGTCCGATGCATTTTTGACAGCGTTTGCTCACTTTTCAATCGTATTCGTAAGTAAGAAAACGTAACCATAATAATTTAAGTCGTATGCATATGTGTACGTTTTTGTTCGTGGGTGTGTGAATTTTTGACAGTGATCGTACTCCATAAAAATGTATAAAGGATGATGGTAAGAGTTCTATATGTTCTAAATATGTTCATTACATGAATACAATTTCATTTTCTCAGTAGCACTTAATGGATTTCATAAATAACACACTATAGATGTTATACAAAGTGTAAAGGTAAAACAATATATATATATATAATTATCTTCATTTTAGATGTCAAAAAGCATTTGCGGCTCCCAGTGTTTTCTTTTCTGTGGAAATCGGTCCAAATGGCTCTTTGAGTGTTAAAGGTTGCCGACCCCTGCATTATACCAACCACTATGTTTATGGTTTGTCTATTATACATGCCAGAGTGTGTGTATATGAAGTGTGTCAATTGTAAAGCATCTTTGGGTGTCTAGAAAGGCGCTATATAAGTGTAATGTGTATGTATGTATGTATATTAATAGGCAATAGTGATGGAACATATAGTCAATAAGTCCTGGAAATAAGCAGCTCCGTATAATTAATATAAAATATCCATATCCTTATTCCAATAGGGTTCCAGAACTGGTGCATGAAACCGTATGGAACCAAAGGTATTTATTACAGACTGTATTTATTACCCCACTGAATTCATTCATTTTCTATTAGGGGAGCAAGTTACCTTCATTGCTCGGACCCCCTAATGAAGCCCTATGGAAACAAATGGGATTGATGATGAATTTTTCTTTTTTTTTTCTCTTTCTATCATCATCCTCTCAGCTTGCACTTTAATTATGCCCCCCTCTCCCTTTGTTTCTCTGTGCTTTCCTACAGCTGGTGTGTGTGCGCGGTGCCCCTCCCCCAATGGCTCCAACAAACCAATAAGGGTACATGTCAGCGAAGCCCCCCCTTCTTCCCTTACACACACTACCTACCCCCATCATCCCACCCTCCCTCCCTCTCTCTCTCTCTCTCTCTCTCTCTCTCTCTGTCCCATCCCCCCTTCCTCTCTAGCCCAGTCTCCCACTCACTCACCCCAATACTTCTTCCCACTCCTTGGCTGAAGGCCCTTTGCTAGTCCACGTTCTTCTGACCTTATCTCCCACATGCTGGCCACAAGAGCGAGTGACCACTGCCTTTTAGATGCTTGCGGCAAGGCTGGGTAAACCAACCCTGCTTGGATGCATGGATTTCAGAGAAACAAAGAGAGAGAGAGAGAGAGAATGAGGATTTCAATGCATATAAGCCAAATATTGAGTCGAATGAACAATCCAGGCGCAACTTCGTAGACTTATAATGACACATACAGCAGTTTTGATGGATGGCATGTCCAGCAGGGGGGGGAAACATGCAGTTACCAGCCCATATAAACATGTTTAAATGTCCTGTGAGCTAGACTCAGGACAATGCAGAAGACGTGGAGGGTCTGCAAATGTGGAGAGCAAAAATGAATAGCTGTGGAGAAGCCTGTAGATAAAGGTAAATGAACAGAGCGGTGTGTAACATTTGTAAATTATTCACACGGTTCCCTTCAGCTTCGGCTCACTACTGCCTGTGCAGTCTGAGCCAGACCAGAGTGCTCGAACACCGACAGGCCAGCTCCACATCAAGTGGGCACTTTAAAGGAGCACTGCAACCATGTAATGTACTATTTGTCATCTTGTGTGACATTCTGTAGCACCGCACTGCTTTATTCAGCTTTCACAGTTCACATTTCAACCATCCTCCCTATAGGTTAATGGATACAGGTGTGATATGCAGCTTCAAAGCGGGAATATTCTCAGCATTAGTACTTTTTTTAGTACTCTTCCATCCAGAGTGAACACACACATACACATACTATTATAACTTTAAAAACAAATAGCCCCGCCCTGAATCAGCTGTAAGTTCAGATGTCCCTCGCACCTTCAGAAGTTTTCTACTCTGTAAACTGGACAGTCTCAGTGTATGTACTTCTAGACTGTACTAGACATTTACCAGTGATCTAGGTGGCAGTGAACACACTTGCCTAAAGTGGTGGGCAGCCCCTATCTTCGGCACTCAGGCAGCAGTTGGGGGTTAGGTGCCTTGCTGAAGTCGTGTGCGGTCAGTTCAGGGGATAAAACCAATGACCTTCCTGTCAAAAGTCCAGTTCCAAAGCCCAAGACTGCCCCATTTTTACAACAAATGGTTCATTTTAATTTTGGTGCACCACTGAGATGATCAAATACAGTCTTTCAGTGATACAATATGAGAGATACTTCATGTATCTTATTAGGTTATTCACATGCAGGTGAAAATGCATCCAATACCAGGGCATCACTAGGATGTAAACCCGGCCAACAGGGTACATTTCCACAGCTTTGACTAATGTTATGTAAAAGTTCTCCTAATGTTAGAAGCAGTAACAATAATGAAATGCTCTAGAATCATTGTAAATAAGGTTGAGGTGATGTTTTGGAGACATTCTGTTTAAACATTCTGGGAACGTTAAGAAAACAGGATGTAACATTGAGCACTGAGAGATCAAATCTAAAGTGGAATGTTTGTGGAATATTCTGAGAACATTGTTTTTTTTTAGCTGGGAGGAAATTGGGAGCTTAACGTGGGGCACCTGCAGAGACAGGGGAGTCTCACTAACTTTACTTTCGCTTTCTAAAAACATTTGGGGTTGTTGTACAGAAAACAGATTCCTAAACATGCCCCCTGCCCAAGATGCTTTAAAACAAAAAACTATTATTAATGCACTATTAATCTGATGCCATGAATATGACTGTTCTCTATTGTAAATAGTTAACCAATTCTATTGGCTCATTTATTTATTTTTAGCTTATTTTGTTGAAAATTTTTATTTGTCATATGTGTTTTAAGTACAGATGAAAATTAAATAAATATTTTTAGATTTTTGTCATTTTACATGAATGACAACATAATTCATTTATTTTTTATTTGCAGCCAAGTATGTTTAAAAAATAACGCATTACTTATAAGCTGATATCACTACTGCATGAAATGTTATCGATGTTATCGCGATATTATATCAGTGCGTAACTATATCCGGCTCGATTTTTTTTCACGCGTCTGTGTTCGACTATTCAGGTCTGACTCGGTGTGAATGTGAAGTCCCGCTGATGGTTTTGTCACATTTTCTCACCGACTTGGAGCTGCGGAGCGTTTAAAGCGCTGAAAACATCCACAAATCGCCACGTTAGAGACGTAAAAGACATTTTCTCCTAAGGAGGAATATCAGAGGACGTCTTTATCACTCCCTTCAGCAGGTAATTTTATTTCTGCCATCTGCGTGTGTCGTTGTTGTTTTTTAAATCTAGTTTCAGTATAGACGTATATGATAGTCATTAATAGTGATTAAGACGGAGATAAATGAGTGAAAAATTATATTTAATGCTTAAATTATTTTACATGGCTTAAACGCCGACGAATTATTCGAATTCCCCCGTTCTAGCCTCGCTTTCGAATTCCTCTATTCCACCTTAAATGCTGCAGCAGTTACATTGAGCCGCCTCTGGCCCCTCAATATAACTGCTGCAGCATTTAAGGTGGATCGGGGGAATTCGAAAATGAGGCTAAGTTCCGCTCCGTCTAACGCCGCTGAGTTTTGTCGCTTTTGGGAAAATAAAGCAACGCTGTGTGTTAATCCTTAATTTTCAGGCGCTGTGGCTATAAAGAGAGACAAAACTGAACTTTATTTATACAAACAACTTAAGACCTATTCCGACATGTTTCTAAGCAGAAATGTCCAGAAATGGGCGTCGTTTTTTGTTTTGTTGTTGTTTAGCACGTTAGCTTAGCCACTGCTCTTTCTCAATGAAGAGCTTCTCTTTATACCATTTTAAAAATACTTTCTTGTTGTTTATTTACAAACTTAAGCATTTGTGCTCTCTGCAAGGCTTTTCTTGTTAAAATGGCAACCTTCTTACTTTTTGAAACTGAATAATTTAAGCTTAAAGCTACTGTTTCTTTCAGGACACAGAAGGCTAGTGTTTAATTTAACTGGTTACCCAGATATGGCCCACATCCGGCCTACTGATCTGTTCGGCCCAGATATGGCAACCACAGTCCTAGCAAAATATTATGACCACTCTTGGTTTGGAGTGTTTCAGTGGTGATCCCTGACTGTCCTGGATACTGCTGTGTTATAGAGGTTAACTGGTCCACTGAGATGTTGATGCCACTCGTCGGAGTCGTTGTTCCCTTCTGGCATCAATAGGCACAGCTGTTACTTTTTTGGGTGACCCGCAATGTACGAGAAGTCCATTCTCAGTACACTTTAACTACCACGGCTCCAGAACATCCCACAAAGTTATCGGGTTTTGAGATGCTAACACCACCATGCTTAAACTGGTACCTGGACATCAGTCACATCACTTCCTTTGCCCATGGTGATGGTTTTAGTTACAGCTGACCGGTGTGCTCATTTACTTATACGTGCAGTAAACCTTGTCACGTGGCGTCTGTGACATCTAGAAGTGGTCATAATGTTTTGTGTAACTGTGTAAATTGGCTAAATAAAAAAAATACAAATAGCTGGTCACTACCAGTAAATATAAACACCAAATAGCAAAAAATATCTAATTTATTATTATTTATGCAAATGATTACTTTTATAATGTATTTAATAAATTAAGTTTTTTTTTTTATTTGTCACAATTATTTTCTTTACTGGTACTGTTCAGATGTAAGTTTTGTGTTTTTTATTTAGCCAAAGTGAATCAGTTGGATAAAAACAATGTAGATTCCAGCAACCTGGGCTATTCTGGGCCATCATTCATCGTGGTACACTGGTCAGATCAGTAAGCTGGGTGTGTGCCAGGTTTGGGCCATGCCATCATGCTAGTTGGGCATTTTCCAATAATAATAAAAAGTAATAATTGATTTGACATTTTACATGCTATGCTGTACTCATAATTTAACCAGCTTGTACTTTTGTACTTAACCAGAATGTACTTTTTCATGATAATAAGCAATTATATTTTTAAATGTTATTATTAATGATATTTTGTTGCTATTCTTATTGTTAGTAATAATTAGCAAACCTCTAGAACCTCACTTACAAGAGCAATTTTTTTCTGCTTTATTTAGTTTATAATTCTTCCAAGTGCTTTCCTCCTTTTTACTGGCTGAGAAACGGACGTAGGAAGAAGTGAAGCCCCCCCTCCCCGTCCCCCAGGTGAAGGAAATGCCCATCGCAGCAACCGGTCAGCCGGCAACTCCAGAGCCTCGCATCTGCTCTCAGCTGCCCAACGGTTCCGAGCTTGTGCCCAAGAGAACCGGCTTGTGTGAGGACCCCGGAGCCGGGGCTGAGGCTCGGGGACACGGCAGCGGACCCCTGGAGTCGGGCAGGGCCACACTCGGAGCTGCAGCAACGGCGGCCGAAACGTCACACTCCCCTCCGGCCCCTTCGCCGCTCGCCTTGCCTATTCACGGTCATCCAGAGCCCCCCAGGACTCGCTCTCGCTCGCGCTCCGGATATTACGGTTCAAACGGAGCAGTCGGAGTCACCCTGCAGCAGCAGCAGCAACACGGACATACGGAAAACCTGAGGCCTCCTGGGAGCATCTTTTCTCCAGGTGGCCACAGACACTCTGGCCCTGGAGCTCACCGGAACGCCGGAGCAGGTAACTAGCACAAAATGTTATTTCTTAGTTTTCCTCATTGTGGAGGGCCTGCTTAAAGGCCAGAAGCCCCCAGGAGCTGACTGGTAACATTTCCTCTTGTTTGATATGGAAGAGGGGGATGGGCTCGCCCTACAGCTAGAGCAATCAGCTCAGTACTTCTCATTCGTTGGCAGAAGGTCCCTTGCTAGCACTGGGTAATACATCATCTGTACTGGAACTGGTTAGTGCATTCTGACTGGAGATGGCACAGTACAGCTTTCCCAATATCAGTACTGATACTGATATTAAATCAACCAACACGAGTGTCCTTAAAAGTAATTTTAGGATGAGAATATTAAAGTAGGTGATTATAATAAAACTACTGTCCTTAGGCTGGATTTAGTGCAGGACTGAATCAGATTTGCATGAGTTCTCTGTCGGTATCAGCCTAATATCCATAGATAAGCATAAAAGTGGTGTTTATGTTAAGAGGAATGTTTGTTTATTTGCAATTACTAATATATTGGCAGTGTCAAATTATAGCTGATTAAATTATTTATCGGCCAACACAAGTAGCACAGGATTTTTTTCTACGTATGTATTTATACTATAATCTTACTCTGTATTGTGCTTAGTCCTGTTGCGTCCCTTTCAAACATTTGCACCTGAAATACTAACAATGGAAGAAGCTTTTATGGAGTTGAATCCACTGTTTAAAGCTTTACACCCGTTTAATCAGACCGCTATCTTTTCAGTTAGTTTCTATTAAAAGGCTTTGGGTTGTATTGTGCATCAGTGCACAGTGACCTGTTGGATTTGACCACCAGCAGGCTGGAGCAGGAGTATTTTAAGATGCGAGTTGATCTACTGTGCGATCCTTCTGTCTTTGACTGTAGTTTTAGTTGTTGTGTATAAGTTTTGCAGAGATATTTTCAGGAAGGGTGTTTAGGCCAATCACAGCTACCAGTGTTGTCACATGGAATCATCAAATACCCATCGTTTGTGTGGTTGTCCCGGTGTTGTGGGAGGAGGGGAGGACCGATCTGTTGAGTTGTGGGGGGTGGGATGAGTTTCATTCCCTGAAACAAAATGGAATCCATACAAATGAAGGTCCGATTCTGTTCAATATGTCGTATCATCCTTCAGGAAGTATTTACGGTGCACAGTGTGCCACGATATTGAATATTTCTGACACCTGTATACACTAACATGCTGTGCTGCACTATGAAACACGTCATTTGTAAGTACTGATAACATCCACAATATGCTCAGAAAAGCACATTGTAACATATTGTGATGTATTTTATCACAATAAGGATCAATATTGTCACCCAGCTATAGTCTTACTCATTCATCCGTTCAGGAAGATTGAGTCAGACTTATTCGCCTCACCCTCTCGCTCTCTCGCTTCTCCGCTCTGGCACGTGAGTGTGGCCTGGCCAAATCATCAAACATCTGGACTGTTTAAATATGGGGTGAAATATAGGGGTAACGCTAGTGCTGGGCGATATGGCTAAAAACTGTATCACGATATAAGTACTTCATATCGGTCGATATCGATAATTATAGAATTTTTTTTTACCTATTTAAAATAAGGACTATGAGGAAAAATATGCTGCATTTAAACATTTTATTTCAAATTTAACCTTCTTCAGAAATGGCAACACAACCATGAAAAACACTCAAATAAAAAAATATCCTTGCCCTTAGTGCTAGGAGTTGCTTTAGTGCTAGGAAGTTTACAAGGAAGTTAATCGCCTACTAATAAGAATTATAATAAAAATTATGATTTATTATTATTATTATTATTATTATTACAATGATAATCAGCATTATTATTATTAGTAGTAGTAATAGTTTTTGTTGTTGTTGTTATTAGTACTATAGCATCTCAAATAAACATTGGATAATAAATAGGAACCAACATGGATAATTATCATCAAAATGACAATGCTACTCACTAACAGCAGAGTGCAAACGATGGCCAAAACACTGCAGCCGTGTCCAGTCATTTAGTGATGTCGCCTTCACTATATTGGCCACACTGTCTGTAGTGATGCACACCATTTTGTCCTTAATTAGAGCCGGCTAAGGTGGTAAAACAAGTTAGTCGTATTGCCGGTCTTGGTGGGGACAACAGTCCTGCACAATTTGCAGACAACGTTGGTCTGAGTACTGTCCGACTGAAAAAATCCAAAAAACTGCCATACTGGTGAGCTGGCCTTTCCTTTTTTATTCACAATTTCTTCACTCGCTGTTGCGCTGCTCGTGGTGCTGCTCGTCGCACTTATATTCCACTCACTATGCGTCTCACACGATGCCGGTTCAAGTTACACAAACAAGAGGGCGTGCATGAGATAACGAGGTGGCACAACCAAGCTTGATAGTGCTCCGTGATTGGCTATTAGCGTGTCACTCCATACGTTGCTAGGCACCAGAGGACCGACCAACCAATCTTGCTTCACAAGCGGGTGCATTTAAAGCGGAATCTTTGCTCTGGTTTATTCCAATGAAAAATATATATATCGAACGTTCTATTGAGCGCATTTTCTATTGATATTGATTACGTCTCTATTGCGATACATATCGTTATCGTTTTATCGCCCAGCACTAGGTAACGCTGACATTTTATCTTCCAGTGCTATTTTAATGCTGTAGATTTGAACATTATGCTAAGCTAAGTTGTTTTGTCATGTTGTTTGATTCATTTAAACAGTTCAATAAAATTGATTCATGAAAATGAGTCAATCTTGCTATTGCTCTTCACCTCGCTCAAACATCCACCCCTCCTAGTGGGATGGCACACAAACTGAAAAATGCTGACGTTGAGATCCAGAGCTATGTTAGGGTTTAGATTTGAACCTTATACTTGGTTCTTTCACCGTGGTTTGATTCATTTAAACAAGCGGTTCAGTAGAATCGATTTATGAAAACGAGTCAAGCTACAACCCAGTGTTCTTAACTGTATGGCACACGACTTGGGAAATGCTGAAATGACCTTCCAGTGCTATTTTAGCATGAACATTATGCTAAGCTATTTTATCATCTTTGATTCCTTTAAATAAACAGTTCAATAAAAGGTTTGAAAGAACTGATTCAGTGAAATGAGTCAAACGCTCCATCGCTCTTTGTCTCATTCAAACTCACTTTCCCACTCCTAACTGGATGCCACGCGAGTGGTAAAACGCTGACATTTTGCTTTCCAGAGCTATTTTATGGAGTTGATCTGAAAGTTATTTTACCATGTTATGTGATTCGTTCAAACAAATGGTTTGAAAGAATCGATTCTGAAAAATGACTCAGACCTTCCATCACTCTTTTCTTGTTCAGGTTCACTTTACCACTGCCTCTAGCTGGATGGCACACCAGTTGGAAAATGCTGAAACTGAGCTTCTAGAGCTATTTTAGGGTGTCGTTTTTTAACATTTCAGTTATTTGACCGCTTAAATTTTTAATGTTCCTGTTGAACAGCTTTAATTAGGCTGAATGGTGGACTTGTTGGGAACCGAGTGTGTCTTGTTAGTGATTAAACTAGATCACTGTGCTAACACACACACACACACACACGGAGAACTGCATGACCTGGCTGTTTTAGGCCACAAGGACTGTTCTTCTCCATTTCAGACACTTAGTTTTATTTCTTGCACAGATAAATATAGCCCGGCGTATTTTTCCCCTCAGCCAGTTGGAGACAATCGCTCCTTGTGACTTTGTTGATAATGGACCTGATTGCTGAGTTTGGTTCTTCTTCATCCCTAAATCTTTCTCTCCTCTTCTGTCTGAGCTGTATCAATATCTCAACCAAAATTGTGACCATTTTGAGTGAGGTTAAGTTGTATTTTAGATTTTTTTTTTTTACCACCAGCGTTATCGCCTTTACAGATAATAACCTAGAACTGTAAGAATATCAGTATGCTTGTGTATTTGTCATTGTTTGTGGTATATTTTGTGTTCTAACGCAGTTGTGATCTATCATCTGCCATCCAATATTAGCAAGTAGTGTAAGGATGAACTGCTGACAGTTAACATAACAAAAGTGAGTATATTGCCTTGCTAATGGTATCGCAATATATTGCAGTATATTATATTGTACCACCTGTATTATAATACAGGTTCTTGTCAATACACAGCTCTAGAACACTTATCATGTTTGGAATAAACAGTTGAGCTCATTAATGTAAGTTTTATGTTTTGACTTATTAATAAGCTTTTAAAATGTCTTTTTTTATGATTGATGCTCATTTTTTTTCCAGTTTTCCATATCAGTCAGTTGAGCTTTAGTTATGCTTTGGCTAGTCTAACGTAGATAAACGTAGCATTTGGAGTCTAACCCAAGGTCTCCTATTGGTATAATGTTAATAAATAATATTATAATATATTAAAATAATAACCCCAGTCTGGCAGATGGTGTTAATTATTATACTATACCAACAACAGTTTCTACATATTATTACGCATAATTAGCTGAAGTGTTAAACATGATCGCCATTCAAAATGTTCTGTAAGGACTATGCTTAGTCCCTGTTCGAGCTCAGCAGTGTTTCCCACTATGCCAGGGGTGTCCAAATCCAGTCCTGGAGGGCCGGATTCCTGCAGAGTTTGGTGATTTCTCTGCTCCGACACTACAATTAAACCTGCTCATTAACTGCTGAGCTGAATCAGGTGTGTTTGATCAGGAAGATCACCAAACTCTGCAGGAATCTGGCCCTCCAGGACTGGATTTGGACACCCCTGCACTATGCTATAAGTTTATTAGACATCAGTGTACTGTTAATGGTTATTTTTCATAGAGAGTATAAAGATTATTATAGTCTGATAAAATACAAAAAATAAACAGGGTTTGATGTGGTGACGGTGAGTTTTACCAGCTGTACTGTGGCTTTCACTGTCTACACAGAGTCACCACACACCGTCCCCCACCCCGCCGTCCTCACTGAGTGAGTAGTTTGAATTTGGACAGGCAATCAGATGGTGTGTGTATCCCAGGTGCTTATTCAGGCTCAGGTTTGCTTTCCCATTGATGGCTGCTTTTGTGGCTGCAAAGCAACACACACACAGCGTGAAAAGTCTCCAGACTGGAAATACCTGTCTGAGTATGTCTCATTTCTCTGTACCTTCAGCTACATCAGCTAACGTTACATGATCTCAACAAAATAGCAGTCTTCTCGTATTGAAATATAGCGAAGGAATTTATTCATATTAAAGAGATTTACACAACCTTCCAGTTGCCACAGACGTACGTCATCAGCCAAGGAATTTTTATTGGAAAGTAAATTTAGAACTACGGCTAACGGTGCTAACACACACTGCGTCAGTAGTCTCCTAATTTAGTCCACTCAAACATCCAGTTCCTCATTATGGTCTAAGTGATGTAGTTTGACTGAGCTTTAAAAGTGTATGTAGATGAATGCTCGATCTGCCATCTCGCCATCAGATGACCACCGCCGAACAGGATCTAGAACCCGTTGGGTACCACAATTGTCCTTCATATCCAATCTAGGACCACATTTGAAAGCCTGCGTTCACATTACAAGCCTCAATATGCAAATCGGATTTTTTGACGGTTCACCATTGTAGACATAAGTGACCTGTAATGTGAACGTGTCCGCATGCTGAATCAGAGGCATGTGCACATTGATACATTTATAAACGTAGCCTCCGTCACCATCAAGAAAAAAATGACACTTTTACAGAGTTGCCAGGTTTGCAAAAAAGCAGTTGCAGCTAAAACTTCAGATGTGGCAGCATCCAGGGATTTTGAGCGCAACAGAAAAGAAAATGAATAACACGTTAAGATTACAAGATGATGTACTGTTTTAAAGCTTCTTCAAATGCCTGTGATTAGATTGTGGGCTAGTTTAAACTTGTGCAGTGTGGCTTCCTGTAAGATAATGGGCTGGAGGATTTTGGAATTCTGGCAACCCTGCAGTAGTAAGGCTTATTGTATTAAAACTGGTAAAACAGACGTGTGAGCTGATGGTGTAAACAGCTGGTGGACTGTACGTGATCAGGTGGAGAAGTGAATAATAAAAAATCCGATTTGTATCCCTGATCATGTGAAATGATGAGAATGTAAACTGGATGCAGTTTGAGTGGATTGAGGGATGTTTGTGCAGACCTGATTAGGCCCTTTTATCAACAAGGCCGGTTCAGCTTTTCTCCTCTTTTGGTAGGTGTGTGTGTGTGTGTGTGTGTGTGTGTATTGACTGCTGTACCTGTTAGAGTATGTATGTGTTATTGACTGAGGGATGTACAGTAGGGGTGTGTACGTGTGAGAGAGTGAGTCAGAGCGAGCGATATTGACTTATTGACTGGGATCAGAGAGACGCTTTGATAATGAGGGAAGCTCCACACAGAGAAATCCCCAGAGTTCAACACCATCTGCTCTCAATACAGAACAAATGCAGCTCGCCCACTGTCTCTGTCTCTCTCGCTCTTTTTCTCTCTCTTTCTCTCTCTCGCTCACTGTCATTCCCTCTTTTGCTCTCTCTCACTTGCTGTCTCTCTTTCAATCTCTCACTAAATCTCATTCTCTCTCGTGCTGCCTCTTTCATTCTCGTTCACCATCATTTCTTCTTTTCTCATTCTCTCTCGCTCACCATTCTTCCCTTTCTTACTGTCATTCCCTCTTTTTACTGTCTCTCACCGTCTCATTCTTCTTCACTGTTTTCTCTCTCCCTCACAATCATTCTCTTTTCTCACCATTATTCTGTCTCTCGACTCACTATCTTTCTCTTGTGCTGCCTCTTACTGTCTCCGTCTTTCTGTGTGTCTCCGTCTCTCTCTCTCTCTCTGTGTCTCCGTCTCTCTCTCTCTGTCTCTCTCTGTGTCTGTGTGTGTCTGTGTCTCTCTGTGTCTCTCTGTGTCTCTCTGTGTCTCTCTGTGTCTCTCTGTGTCTCTCTGTGTCTCTCTGTGTCTCTCTCTGTCTCTCTCTCTGTCTCTCTGTCTCTC
>BRDA01010742.1:28551-46537 GCA_036984385.1 Crenuchus spilurus
GCTCTCGCTCGCTCGCTCGCTCTCTCTCGCTCTCTCTCGCTCTCGCTCGCTCTCGCTCGCTCTCTGTCTCTCGCTCGCGCTCTCTCTCTCTGTCTCTCGCTCGCGCTCTCTCTCTCTGTCTCTCGCTCGCGCTCTCTCTCTCTGTCTCTCGCTCTGTCTCCATGTCTCGGGCTGTCTCAACCCTTTTTTTTTTTTCTTTCTTTCTTTCACTCATTCATTGCAGCTGCTGTTTTATTTGCTCATTCGCTCTTTCTCTCCCACTCTCTCCCTTGCTCCCTCTTTGTCCTTTCCTGCCCATTAGCATTACATAACTGAAGTGTGTTTGGGTGAGATGTTTACAGAGAACTGAGCTGAACTGTGTGTGTTCTCCATATGGATGTGTGTGTGTGTGTGTGGTGGATATGCCACTGATTTGATGGCAGTGTTCAGTTGTGTGTTGCCTATCAGAAGAATAAAGGAATAAACCTGATGTGCCTGTGTAGAAACTCTGAGGCTGAAATATGGCGGAGCTGTTTGTAGTGTAAGATTTATGAAGTAAAAGCAGGTCGAGTGATGTGTGGCTCTGATGTGACACTGGAATGACTTTTAACTTTGGGTTACTAAGACTTTTTTACATTTTATTTTAAATATCATTCTGGTCCTAATGTCTGACGTAGATGTTTACACTTAGATTGTGTGATGTTGGCTTGTGTTTGGGAAGGACACTCTACTGTAATTCATTCAGATGTCATCCAAAGGCAGCAAAACAGTCCAATATAACACAATGCAGCTCCACGACAGTAGTAGTTTTGTGTGTGTGTGTGTATATAATATAGAGTGTGTGTGAGAGAGAGACATGGTGAAACTCTCTAATAGCTGGTTTCTGTATGGATCTGGTAAAAGAGTGTGTGTTTGCTGAGTCCATTAGAACAGGGACAAAGCGAGCGAGCTGTGGCTCCATCACAGTCAGCCCGTCTCTCTACAGCAGGGCCTTTTGTGGAAGTCTGTAGGGTTCAGATCACTGTGCTGAGATGAAATATTACAGATCAAACTCCCATTTGTCTCTCTGGCTGAGAACTACAGAGGATCGTGTAATTAGTAACAGCCGGCCACACACACACACACACACACACACTCTCATCTTAATTTTTCTCGCTCTCCTTCAGTCATCAAGCTCGCAGACAAAATTAAAGGAGTAAAATGGAAACTAAAAGCTTTTACTTTTTTTTTCCTCTCATGAAAAACACACACGCACTCCTCTGTCCTTGGAAGCAAAGGTTTCTGCTCATCCAAGGGTAACCTTCCTCCTCTCATCTGACGAAATACTAGCCCAAGCACATGAAAGACAAAAACAACAAAACAACAGAAAAAAAAACGGGCCAAAAAAAGGACAGAAAGGAAAAACACCAAGCTTGTGGTGGCTGTAATGTCATAAGAAGTCTCCTCTAATCTGGGATTATTGTGTTTACTCTTTCTCCCTGTCCACGTAACAACAGTGTGATCAGACACTGGACATGATGGTGATGATAAACACAGCAGCAGATCACTGAGTATTCATTATTATTATAATAAAGTTATTATTGGAAGATGCCACCATCCAGCAGAGAATTGTGATTTACTGTCATGATGGCATCTTCCACCCAAATACTTCAGCCTGATATCTGATCCGTTATCTCAGAGTTTTTTTTTATTCTGAATATTGTATAATCAATGATTTAGTCAACACTGTACATCTATGTTGTAAAGATTGCTTTACAAGCTTAATATGGCCGGAAGAGGTTGGCTGATTATTGACTCTTCACCAGAATATTTTAGCATTAGATACCTGAACTTCACTCCCTTGACAATTATCTGCATGTCTAACAGTTTAGCCTTGCCTGATGGCCCACTGTCCATGTTATTTAACTGGTAGAAATGTCAGCTCAGTTTGTTCAAATATTGAAATAATATATGAAATATGTTCAAATATCAAATGTATTGTTAATGTAGGTAAGATCATTGTTATCAATGATTACAAATAATCATTATCGGCCCTGAAAAGAATCGGTCAATTCTAATAGTTTTGTTTTTGGTTTTGTTAATGTTGATTTTGCCATATTGTAGCTTAAGATATTTTATATTTATACATGTAGCAAACACTCTTATCCAATTACAATAACATTTGGAGATGATTGTAGTGTTGGGAGTCTAGCCCAAGGACTAATATTGTGTGGTGGTATTCCACAAACCAGAGAACAAACCCCAGTCTGCGAAGTGGGGGGTCAGGACTGTTTTGGGGGGTCAGGACTGTTACTCACTATACTATACCATCTTGTACACCAGGTTTTGTAAGTGTAGCACAGGTACAAGCAGACATGGATGTGTTGTGACTATTGGCAGGAGCTTAGAACAGGTGCGTTTTTGCAGAGTATGCAGTTGTTTTAAGAGGAAGCTGTTTTCATGTATATCAGATGCTATAATGATTACAAAACAACACTGCGGCAAAAGAATGCCATCAAATCTTCACAGCAGTGTTTTAACATCAAGTATAAAGTCTAGAATAGAGAAGAGTTGAGAGAAACTCTATTAAGTGCCCTGAAGATGTGCCTGATAAGGTGTTTGCAGACTGTGGGACGTGTACTATTAGAATGTAATGTTTATCAATGCTATTAAAACTGTAAATACAGGTCGTCCCCGAGTTACGGATGTTTTGTGGTTACGACACATCTCCCATTTACTGTATAAAGCCTTTTTTTGTGTTTGGTGTGCGCGGCGGAAGAATACATAGTTACGCAGCTGTTTCCTTTCATTATTAAACGTATTTTATGTGTTTTTTTTATAATTACTGTGTTAGGATAGGATAAGTGCTTACTGTATGTTATTTATGTACAGTATTTGCGTATGTTCCGACTTAAACGAAATTCGGTTTACGACGCGAACGTAGGAACGGATCAACGTCGTAACCCGGGGACTACCTGTATATATTGTTAATGTCATCAGTATCCATATAAACAATGTGCAATTCTTATATCAAAGAAGGCTTCAGTGTGCAAATAAATGTTTTGTATAGTGAATCAGCCTTTAACAGTATTTTTTTTAGGAATCCTCTCCAAAACTTTAGAATTTTTGTACATCAACTACATTAAATTTTGTTTTTTTGTTAAAGATCCCTTTATTATTATTATTATTATTATTATTATTATTATCACCTTACACTTATATAGCACCTTTTTAGATACCCAAGGACGCTTTACAATTGACGCACTCCATTTACACACACACAACCCCACACACACCGGTGAGAAGTCTTTTTATTTTTGTAATCTAATTACATTTGCTCAAACTTGACTGCTGAGCTTCTAGTCCCAGATATGTTTTCAGGCTGCACAGCACCGAAGGGACTTTATGTAGGTTAATCTCGCTTCTCAGGTTTGTGCCACAAGAGGCGTTCAGTGGGTAAGAAACGGAGTGCTCAGTTCTATTTGTTTGGCACTCAAGCATCATTAAAAGCTTGGAACACTTGGCTTATTCCACGCAGTTCTTTAAAGAGCAGCTCAAAGTAGTCAGAAATGAACAAGTCAAAAAAAGAGGTTTCAGCTTTTATATCACTCCTCATATGCATCTTGGACAAAAAGTCCACTGCTGGGTCCAGGATGTTAAAGAGGGTAATTATTCTGACCAGTCACCGTTTTAAGTGTGTGGAAAATTCTGGATGTTTCTGTAACCCAGTACTTTGCGACCTATTTTATAAAATATAACAAATGTTTTTAAAATTGACTTTAAAGATAAAAACTCATTAGCTCACTAATTCACGACTCTACAAAATGCATGACTGAAGTCAACATTGTGAGTCACTGTAAAGAAAATGTAGATGTTTGTTTTATGTCCTTATTATTAATGTTAATTATCAGGTTGCATGTGTTTTAATTTTTAAATAACGTGATTAGTTGCAGTTAGGCTGCAGAAGCGTTTGTAGTTGGTTGCGAAAGATTGGGAGCTCTTGGGTTGCTCTAGCAATAAAGAAAAGATTTTGGTTGAAGGCTTAGTCTTGGCACTTTTCATGAGCTATAAGCCAAACTAATTATTAAAACTAAAAAGGCCTGAAATTTGTTACTTCACATGTAATAAAAATAACCACATTTTTAGTAATGTACTTGTATGATATTCTCACTTTTGATGTCACTGTATTGCAGTTGTATTATGTAGGAATTTAATCCCAAAATGGTATTTTCTGTATGGTCCACTTCTAATCTCTCTCTGCTCTCTTTTGTAGCTTATTGAGCAGTGGTGTGTGTTATCCATTAGTAATGTCTGTGTGTTTCTCTGTAGGAGCGATGGGAGGAGTGTATCACTATCACTCGGAGCCGGCCTATGCCGATGCCACTGATAAGGTAAGGCTCTACTTATTCTTTTAATGCCTGCTAGGACCAGACTGGTGTTGTGCTAATTTTAAGTTGCCAGAAATCCCAAATAAACAGTAATGGCATCCAGTGCATGTTAACTCATTTGAAAATATTTTGATGTAAAACATATCTCTTTGCTGTGGGGGCGTGGCTTATTGCATAATAACGAGTTGTTACATTTGATGTTTTTAGACTTCTCGTAAGAAACTGATGGTGTTGTTCTTTTACATAGTATCTGGGTTGGTTGGCACACCAGTTACTCAAATATTCCCGAATATATTTGTAAAAAAAGCCTGGTCATGTTTGAATCCCAACAGTGGTCACAACTGAAATTGAAGCAGATTGTCACTGACAAATTTTCCAATAGAATTTCTGATTGACAGTAATATTTACAGTAATATTAGTCAATTAATCAGTCACCTTTTGGCAGTATTTGCCATTTTGAGATGAAAATTCCTGCAGATCTGAGGAGTGTTTTGGTGGGCGGGGTGAACACCTGCCCTTGGAGATTGGCTCTTGGTATTCTTACCCTGACTATCTTGGTCCTAACCAGTGAATGCAGTGAGTACTAACCAATCAGTGGCAGAGTGGGCGGGTATTCGTGTCATGATACATCTTTCTTGTGAGCTGAGGAGACAAAAGGACGAGTTGTCTACTCAGCTTGACTCGTACCAGATTAATATTGTAGTTAATAACTCGTTAGCCACAGGACTTTTTTGAAAGTGAAAGTATAGTTTTTGTGCCACCGCCTGAACTGACATTCATCTGTGGAGGACCACCAGCAGCCTTCAAACCCTGCATCTCCACCTAATGCTGAAAATGGAATGACCACACTGTTTTAAGCACATGTTGTGTGCAACCAGTTTCATGAAATCTTCAGAGTGTGAAGCTGGCCTGAGGGTTAAATGAAGTCACTACATGTATAAATACAGAAGCATGCTTGTCTATATTTGGGGGAAACGGAGCAGGCTCTAATTGTGTGTTGGCTGACTTGCGGCTTGCCAGGTTTTTTGCCTTTTCTTGTCCGCAGTTTTGCTGGAAATGCTTTTGTTGTTGTTGGATTATGTTGTTTGTAGGATTCGGATGAGCGCGCCAGTCACGCATTTACTGCAAGCTTGAGCTCTCTGGTGATGGTTATGTTGAGTGTGCAGTGTTTGTAGTCGGAGGGAAACTGAGGGTCTACTCCATGATTGGCTGGGCCTCTGGGGGCGGAGCTAAGACATCCGGTGAGGAAAGGGGGTGGAATGGAATGTCGAGAGAGAGGAGGGACAGAGGGAGAAGAAGGGTGAGAGAGTGAGGTGGGGGAGTGGAGGCGTTAATGATTTCACTTCCAGCTGTGGGACACAGTGGGTGAGAATGAGAGAAGAGAGGAGGAAAAGAACAGTGGCAGAGGAGAAGTGTGTGGTAAAAGAAAGGTTGGGTCTTTGGTGTGTGTGAGCACGCTTGGCTAAGAATTATGCTTCACTCGGCTGATGGCTTTGCTGTTCTTGTCGACAGAAACAGCAGCCTGTGTCTGTATATTATTATTACATATATGCAATGTATATTCAGTTATGTCAGAACATTATGACCATGCTTGTTTGGAACAAAATCTCAGTTACTGTGACTGGTGTCCAATAGTGCACGGTAATAGGGTACCAGTTGAAGGGTGGTAGCATCTCTGCGATCACCAATTTTGTGGGATGTTTTAGAGCCACCGTAGTGAAGGTGTAAGGTTGAGTGGTCCCTACGTATTAAAAATGGGCATGATTTTGTACTGGAAATCACTGCATGGGCTCAGGAGCACTTCCAGAAATCGCCTGTGAACACACTTCACTGCGCAAGTTGTGAAGCAATGAATCAAAATATACAGGTGTATATACTCGCATATACTACAGTTGGGTCATGTGATCCAGTTCCCCGCTGTGTGTTCATACGTGTTTAAAGAACATAGCGTTAGTGCTTGTGTAAACTGCTGAAGCTTCTATATTTATGTAAAGCTAAACTGTCCCAAAAAGCTCACAGGAGGTCCTGAACATGGCATGCTAAAACTAAGTCGGGTGTGTGTGGCCGTGTCCATTCCTGAGCTTCCACACAGACAGAAACAGGCTCTCCCTCTGCCTCAGAATGTAGAGGCGGCCTCAAAATGGGTTTGGCTGTCAGAGAGAGAGAGCGAGCGAGCGAGCACAGGATGGAGCGTGAGGGAGGGGGAGACCAAATAAAAGGGCAGAAAATAATGAGAGAGAGAAGAGAGAAATGGAGAGGGACCCTGAGGTCCACGGTCATTCTCTGGATGAAATAACCTCCCTTTTGTAGCATTTCTAATAAAAAAGAGTCTTTATCCTGAAGTAAGATTGCTGTAACATTGTATATATTGAGCACTGATCAGAACACGGGGGGATTGGTGTGATATGATCCACACTTAAAAGGATTGGTGAAAAAATAGTCATTCACAGTGTAACAAACTAAAACGCTAGAACTCACAAGTAGCTCAGATGCTTCCATCAGATCACTGCAAAGTCTCACAGTTTAGCAGATATAAACACAGAGCAATTTAATAATCGCAGCAACAATAACCTGGAATAGTGATTGGTCAGGATGCGCTCGACATAGCACGCTGATTGGTCACTCATTTGCATCAGTCAGTCAACCTTTATTTAAACTCTGAGTATGTTGAGGGTGACTAATTTACAATGACTGTGTTAAAAGAACATGTCAAACATTAAAGGTAAATTTAGTATAAATAAATATAACAAGTATAAAATAATAAATGTTCATAGAAATATATAACAGTAAAAAAAATATAATATAATTGTAACTAAAATGTAAACTAAACGAGGATAAGAACAAAAAAGAAAGCTAAAATAAGGGCAAATTAAATAAATACATATAACTGTAAAATAAAAGTAGGAATAAGAATAATCTTTAAATATCATTTTTTAAAATTATTTTTAAAAAATTATTTGCATACATTAAAAAAGATAAAAGGCTCATTTGCATATGCTACCATTCTGTGATAGATGTATTATAATAACAGAGGATTATGCTGAGTAGGCTTATTTAGCGCTGGGCTATGTGGTATAATATTGGCTTATATTGCAGATGCTTGTTAAGCGAGAACAGCCCCCCTGTTGTGCCAGACTAATGGACAAAGCAGTGACAAACACTCAGATGTGAACCGTTCTGGAGTTTGTTCCATAGAACCGGAAGATCGTTATCCCTCGTATACCCTGGTTGCCACACATTAAAGCATTGTGTGTATTTATGTATACAAGGAAATCACAAATGGTTCATTGTAAATTGATTGGCTGTCGTAACTGCTGCTGCCTCATGAACACTTTCTGCACTAGGCCTCCGTCTGCACTGAAACTACTGTCAGATCATTTATGACTGCAGCACAACAAAAATGGCCGCCACACTTATGATTTGAAGAAAGAAGAGCAGCATGAAGCGCTTCCTTGTGGAAGCGTTTGGACATCGAACAACAGAGTGATGGTCTAATGAAGCTGAACATTTCTTAATAAAAATCATTTATTAACGACGGGATTCATTACTACGAGTCTGAGAGTAAACGACAGACATCCTCAATCAGCCAAGAGTAAGTTTGGAGGTCAACCATCAGCGGTAAAATTGATGCTGACAGTTTCCTGAAAGAAAACGGATTCAGATCAATTCTACAACCTGAGTGCACATCATTTTAACTCACCTTCTGTATGTAATGTAAATCTTTATGATGATGGAGACTATGCAGTTATGAATCTGAGTGTATGCAGATGTAAAATAACACACGTTACTGTAATAGCGTCGTCACTGCTCAGCTCCTCCCCCCTTTAGGAGTGTTTTATAAGCAACGTCCAGCCATGACCGTTGCCAGTCTCCCACCATAATAGAGCAGCAGATTTGATGCTGTTTATTTGGGTGGGATCTCTGATCCTCATGTGAATTGAGGGGGACATGCACAGACGCCCTGTCCTAATTTTTTTTTGTCTGCAGTGCCCCTCACCCACCCAAACACAGACTGGCAGGCCCATCAATGTTTAATACTAATGGACCTGTCTGACCATGTTTGGACATGCGTGCGTGCGTGTGTGTGTGTGTGTACCCTCAGGCTGTGTTGTGTGTTAGCTGATGATCCTCAGAGCTCCTAAAGCTGCTCCAACCCCCCCCACACACTGTCCCCGGAGGACTACACTCCTCTATTCATCTTTCTCCTCCTCTCTCTCCCCCCATTGTGTCTCTCTCTGTCTTTGTAAATATGGATGAAAGTGCTTCTCTGTATACAGTATGTATTGGGGCTGCACTGATGTATTGATTGAGTAATAATATCGGCTGATGGTGACATTTTTAGCAGATTTTTTTCAGTGATGGTAAAGCCGCAGTATTAAGAGGTTGTTCTGTATACTTTTTTTTTTAACCTTTAGCATGAATACAGCGTGTTTATGTGGACAGAATGGACCAGAATAGAACTTTTTTAACAGAAACCCCTGAAACTGGTTAGCTCTGCTACAGTATTTATGACTTTGGCCGATCACAGCAGTAGTAAGAGTTACAAAAAATGCCCAAATATGCACAGATATAATAAAAATGCAAAAGAAAAACGGTCATAAGAGTGAAAATACAAAACAAAATCACTCTGTCTGTTTAACATTAGCTGCCTAAATAACAAATAATTAAATGTTAAATATTAGTGTTTTTTCTTTTATTCATATCTTAATTAAATCATTAATTTGTCTGAGACATGTCATCATATGCTAAAGTTACTGTTTTCCTGTTTAAATGTGTGTGATTGGTTTGTTTTTGTTTTGGTTAGTTCACTTTTAAAAAGTTTTTACTGCATTTTAAATTTTTTATACAAAATAATGTATCCTGTGTAAAAGTTAGGCATGCATTACATATGGAAAGTTTATTTTTCCTGTTCAGGATATAGAACCTATTGTTACACAGTAGGCAGGACGTTCATTTGGTCAGACTTAAAAAGTGTCGTTTCTCTTGTTTAGAAATGTCAGTTTTAATGATCAGTCAGGGCTAATCGGTCATCATCACTTAGAAAAGTTGCCCAATGTCAGCAAAAGACTGCATCGTTATGAATTTTAATGACTGTGTGTAGGACTGGGCGATATATATTGAGTTTTTAAGAAATATTGATACATTTTTGAGATAAGATGAGACAATATTTATATCGATATAGTTTGTATTCAAGTCTGGACAAAAGGTTTGATCACCACTAATCTTTTCCACCGTTTACAACAGCATCATAAAGAGCCGTATGAGGAGTGTGTGAAACTGTGTGACGCAGCCCAGACCGTGAAGCTTTCCTCAAGCTCCTAAACAAACCACGTTACAAAACTCATACCTGTGATGTGCTTTTGCTTCACTGGAAACTGACTTTTTAAAGAACAAGTCAGCCTTTAGCTACTTTTGCTCTGTTTGTGTTCTGTTTACATGTTAACACCACAGCTGTGAGTCTTGTTATGAAGGAAAATAACATTTATTTTATTTGAGGAGCATTATTATTTACTATATGCCAATAGTTTATTTTTGAGCAATTTCTCATGTACATCGATGGCTGAATGGTAATAAAAGTGTTTGTGACATTTGGGACATGCAGCTTTGACTCAGAAGTGACTTTATTACCTTATGGGAAGAAAAAATATTGTGATATATATCGTATATCAATATTCAGCTAAAAATATCGAGATATTATTTTTGGCCCATATCGCCCAGCCCTAACTGTGGGGGATAATTGAGGTCAAATTTAAATAACAGTGGTGATCAGAAGTGTGTGTGTGTGTGTGTGTGTGTGTGTGGTTGTAAAATGTACAATATAGTAATTTTAGTTTTTGTATCGTTGGTGTAGTTTTGGTTGGAGTCGCAGTGTACCTTTACTCGCTGATTAAGGACACATGACGAGGAGGAAGAAATATCCTAACGTGTGTGTGTGTGTGTGTGTGTGTGTGTTGGATCTTGCTCCACAGTTGCTTCCTGTCGGTGATTAAACACACACATGCTGGTGCTGCCTGTCTCTCCTCTTTACCGCCCACTATGTGTATTTCTATAGATGTGTGTAATTGTTGTTTCTCCAGGGCCTGTGTGTGTGTGTGTGTGTGTGTGTTTGTGAGAGGGAGAGAGAGACGTTCTTAGCTGTGCTTCATTTCACATGATGGGTTTTTGTTTTTCTTCGGTCCGTGATCGTCCTCTGTAAGTGACATTTGCATTTTTTTGCACTCTCTCATACACCCTTACCTCAAATACAGCCCGCGAGGCTAACATACATGAATGAACAGGTGTGTGTGTGCTGCGCCTGTGGCAAAAACCCAAACCAATTTTGTGTACAGGACCTAAATATGACTATACATGTAGTTTCCCAGGTCCAGATTAAGACCAGACTTACCAACAGTGATTCACAGTTTAGTTTAGCAGTGACTCATGTTCTATATGTGTATACACTCTTATGAGAAATGTTACTATATGTAGGGGTGTGTGGTGTGTTTACAGTGAATGTAGATGCATATTTAATAGATGTGAGGATGTAGTATTAATTATAGGTACTTGCATACACTCTTTTAGGTACACACACTTCCTCCCTCACTGAGCACTAGGGTGCACGTTGTAGTACTATAATTAGACTGTAGTCCGTCTGTTTCTCTGTACACTTTCACCTTGTTCTTCAGTGATCAGGATCACCACAGTGCAGGTATTTGGCTGCAGATCATTCTTGGCACTGCAGTGACACTGACGTGGTGGTGGTGGTGTTAGTGTGTTGCCCTGCTATGAATGTAGTCACAGACAGTAGCTCAGCAGTTAGTGTTGGTCCTTTAGTTGTGACGTTCACTCCAGCATTCCTGCTCCGCCACATCATATATGTGACCTCGCCAGGGAAAACCAGGCCAAAGTCACTGGGCAACTTATTGAGATATCGTGTCACTCACATTAGCAAAAAAAGCCACTCAGTATTATTGCTGTAAATGAAAGATAACAGTCTCAGATATCTATCAGAGTACATATTTTGATCAAAAACAAAACTTAAATTCACAAAAAAGTTGTTTTTGAGAAAAAAAAAGACTTTTCCAGGTGGCCGGGTCATATATATATATATAATGTATGTATATGTGTGTGTGTGTGTGTGTGTGTGTCTATTAGGGTTGTCACGATACCACAATTTTGACTTTGATACCGATACTAAGCATAGTATCACGATTCTCAATACCAAAATGATACTTTGGCAAAAATACAGCAAAAATATAAAGTAACTGTCTGAAATGAAATTGTTTATTTAACACTAAAGCAGAGCGAACAGAAAACTAAGATCCTGCGTCCAGGCTTCATCATAACATGAATTTCAGTCAGTTTAGTGGTTGTAGTTTGTCTTTGTCTGTTTCACCTCAGAACTGCACTTGAGTAATGTGTACACTGTCCCTTTAAGAGCCAGCTAAGAACGGAGAGGACCAGTGAGTGTGTTGTGTTGCACCACCCACTGGACCTAGCTCTTTTATTTACTGTTTTAGTTCTGAAAGTAACGTCTCTAACAAGCTTGGGATGCTTTGTGTTTGTGAGAACTAATGAATGAACAATAAGGCCAAAGTGAGTACGAGTGTCTGAATCACGTGTGCTTCGTGTTTCACCTGCCCTCAAAGCTCACTGTGGGCCGGAGCTGAAAGTCTGAAGTAAGACCGGCTTCGGAGCGTTACATGAGGAAAAGCGGAACTACGAATATCAGACGAATGTCCAATATTAAACTAACTTTACCGCAGTCATTCGTATTGCTCCAGCTGGCTTCTGAGTCAAATCAGCGCGCGCAATGTGATTAATTTCTTCAGAATACTCGGAGCACGCGCAGTTTGATTCAGATGCTCTGAATAAGTGAAGTGCGCGTGCTGATTTGACTATAGTACCAAAAGCATCCAGTATTACAGAATCAAGTCGTTTGAAGTGTCGTAGTATCAAAAAAGCATCAAACTATCGATACCTCGTGTGTGTGTGTGTGTGTGTGTGTGTGTGTGTATAGACAGACATTATACTATGACCTCACAATCTGAAGCATTTTAATGTTTTATACATATTACTCAGCCCCTGATGAGTTAATCTGTCTGGCTTTTCCCCTCTAAAGCTGTGTGTGTGTGTGTGTGTGTGTGTGTGTGTGTGTGTGTGTGTGTGTGTGTGTGTGTGTGTGTGTGTGTGTGTGTGTCTGGTTGAGAAAGCTCCTGTGACTCAGTGCTTTCCCATAAAGGGCCGTGGGAGATGGAGCAGATAAGACCTGCTTCTCGTCATGCGTGTTTGTAACTATTACAGCACACAGGACACACATGGCCTGTCATTTACATTTTGATCAGCGTCACACCGCAGCCTCGTAACCGCCTCTTTTGTTTAGTATTTAAATGCCACATGTAAAGACTAGCTGTCCTTTTATAATGTGGGTACATTTCCTGAAAAAGCCACCAGGAACCATCTTCAAGCTTCTTTATCCTCACACGAGGGTCACTACAGCACTGACCACACCACAATCTCTCTTGTCCAGTGTGTTTTTGCTGTTATGGGGTGCCCCTCCCTCCTCCACGGTTTCCTCACACTTACAGGAAGTGACCTCACTCCGCCCCAGGCTATGTCAGAGGAAATGCCTTTATTACAGTCAGGCACAATGGACTGACTGTACTCAGACTGAAGAGTAACAGACAAGAGCATCTGTTTAAACCTGTGTGCACTGATGTCAGTTATAATGACGTACAGTCACTGATCAAATGTTTAGTGATATCCAACGTTGTCGAGATGCATTTCAGAGCTGCTGTTGTACTGAAACACCGACCACAGCCCTTCTTTCTGTCTCTCTGTGTCTCTCTCTCTCTGTGTGTGTCTCTCTCTGTGTGTGTGTCTCTCTCTGTCTTCTTTCTTGTTGAATATAACATCTGCACATCTATAGTGTGAATAAATGGAAATTGTGTTTCCTGTAGATATTTATTTTCATTTATAACTAAAAATATAATTTTTGGTGCACAAACTTTTACACTTTTACACACACACACACACACACCTGTACTAACAAATGAAAAACCCGTGGAGCATTAACTGAAATGACTCTCTCTGTGTCTCTGTCTGTCTGTCTCTGTCTGTCTCTCTCAGAGGGAAGACTCTCTGAGTCCAAAGCGCCAGCGTCTGTCCCAGCAACTGGAGCTGACCTCAGCCCCACCCTCCACGCCCTCTCCACCAATCAGACCGTGGGAGCTGCCCCCGAGCCGCAGGCCACACCCCTACCCTCACACACCTTACCACTCAGAACGCTGTCACACGCCTGCACGACACAGACGCAGGTACCCCCCACAGGAGTGTGTGTGTGTGTGTGTGTGTGAGAATCAGTGACAGCATTGATTACATTGTCATACATGCATGATCTGTTTATGAAAATGTTATTTGATACAGTGAGGTTAATGAACGTAAACGGTATAATTTATATATTACGCTGAAGAAAAGTGATACCGAAGCCCCTCCCTCTGTGCAGCCCCCCAGCTCGTCGTCAGCGAGGTCGTCGCGATCGCTTGTCCCGGCTCCACCAACCTCACCACGGCTCACCAGGTGGTGGTCAGGACGAAAACTACAGACACCCTCCTCATCTTCACTCACTCCATCCATACGGCCAGGCGCCCCCCCACCCCCCTGCTGGCCTGGACGAACCGCGCGCCTTCCACCCCCCGACGCTGTCGCCACGGTTGCTGCACCCGCAGCAGCAGGGCACCATGGTGATGGACCTCCATGAGCAGGTGAGGATGAGACTAGTCAGAGCTTCTAGTTCACCGAGTAACTGCATGATTCATAAGATTGTTTGCTGTTTTGTAGCTCCCTCAGGGTACAGTCCCAGTGTCGTACACGGTGTCTCCCGTGCCCCCACATGGTCTCCCCCCTCCACTCTGTACGGGGCAACATCTCCCAGCATGCTCCTCTCAGCAGCAGGTTCCAGCGTGCTCCGTCGTCTTCAGCGGACAGCAGCACTATCCGGTCTGCAGCGTCCCTCCTCCGGTGTGTATATGTAGTGTGTGTGTGTGTGTGATAAAGCTGTGCTTGTGACTGTAATGGTCAGTATCTGAATTGTATGCACTCAGTAACCTTTTATATGACTATATTGTTAGTGCTCTTGTGGTCAGAATGGGAAACTGCAGTTTTATTAGATTTTATTCTCCAGTAGATTAATTGACTTAGTTTGAAGTCTGTTCAGTTGTGTAGTGCACATAGTGTATCCTTATAGAAACCATTACTACCTCATGTTAGACTCTGATGCCCTCTTGTGGCCAGAATGGGGAAACAAGTCTTTTTGCTTTTATTTAAGAGGATTGTGTTGTTCAGGTGATTTCTGACTTTTATAATATTGACTGATTCTCTCTCTCTCTCTGTCTCTCAGATGTTACCTGCATGTTCTGTGCAGCATTTGCCTGTCCCGTACGCATTTCCTTCTCTTCTGTCCAGCGATCCTGCATTTCTGCTTCATCCTCCACATCTCTCTCACCATCCACCCCATCTGCCCCCGCCCGGACAATTCCTGCCCTTCCAGACACAACAGTCACGATCGGTCAGTACACACTCACACACACACACTCACACACACACTATTTACTTAGTTAGCAAGTATTTTCATTCAACTTCTGTGTCCTAAACCCTAAAAGTAAATAAAGAGAACCAAGTCATGGTTATTTGTTTCTTGAGGAAAATGGTCTAATATTGCATATCCAGTAAAGTCTGCTCTTCACAGCACGTTTATGGAAGTGTATCATTGTGCAAACAAAGCAGATTTCTGAGTTATTGTTGCTCATCAGACTGTAAAAGTTTACAAACTTATCTTTTGTGATGCATTGTAAATTCTCAAAAGCAGAAATTATACTAAAATAATGCAGCACATTGAATCATAACACTGGCCCGGTTCTTGCCATTAAACAGCCATCATTTGGCGCTTATCAACATGTGGTGATGAGCATTTTCTGTATGTGCAGCCGCTGCAAAGGATCGAGAATGAAGTGGAGCTGTTGGGGGATCACCTGTCTGTGGGGGGCAGTTTCAGTTACCCCCACTCGGGTCACCCTAGCCCCCTGCCTCCCTCCACCCCACTGCAGTTCCTCTCTCATGAACCCCTGCACCAGGAGCTCTTTGGAGTGGTAAATGCACTACATTACCCATAATTCACACGTGATTGCAATATCTACAGTGCAGCATTACTGCGATGCAACATGAGTAATACATAAAGGAATGTTGCTTTACCAACAACGTTCAGCATATTCTATGTAAACGACTGAGTTAAACCAGACATTTAGTGTAATAATAATAAAAACATTGCTAAATATTAGCATAACTGGTTATTTATAATGGCAGAGCAACAGAAATCTTTCAGGTTTGAATGAAGCTTCATACAACTACTTTTACAAAAAGCAAGAAAGCAAGTGTGATCTGTTTTTAGTCCATTTGAGGGCTGCATGTGCAGATATTTAGCATTTTTGTCCCTCTTCTATACTTTTATATCAAGTTTAAATGATGGCGCTAATCTGAATTTTTGTCTTTGTTGTCCCGTTTTTATCAGCCGTATCCTCACTTCATGCCTCGGCGAATCACGGGCCGGCGTTATCGTTCACAGCAGGCCGTGCCTCCACCTCCCTATCATCCCAGCCTCCTCCCGTACTTCCTGTGAGTTTTACACACAGTGGCTCTAATGGAACTTTTATTACACCAAAGCTCTACCACTCAGAAGTTAGGAATGTTGTCATATACATTGAAAATGAGTTTGTAGATGTTTTATTTCATAGCTTGAGTGTTTAGAGGTCATGTTATTATTAGTGATGATCATTGAGAAGTCCTATATTGCAGCCTTTACTCATGAAAAAGTGTCCATATCCTTGAATGTTAAGTTTCCACACGGGGGCACCGTGTTCATGTTTACTGACAGACAGACAAATGATTAAATGTACAAATGCATTTCTACAACACCCAAAGCTTATTATTATTATTATTATTATTATTAGTCACATGTAGCGGTTTTCATGTACCCAAGGACACTTTATAGTTAGAGAAGTAAAGAAAAGGTTAAACTGAATGAAAGTATTTAGAAAAGAGATGTTTTTAGCCAAGTTTTGAAGATGGATAGAGATGAAAAGGTACAAGTAGAGCAAACTAAGGTTCCACAGCATAGGTGCCGCTACACTAAATGACCTGTAACCCTAAAGCGAGGAACAGCCAGCAGGCCAGAGTCAGAAGACTGTAACTGGCCTGGAGGGACATAAGAATGTAGAAGCTCAGACAGATCAGTAGGAGTCGTGTAAGGCCTTGAAGGTCAACAGTAAATGTTTGTAGCAAATACTTTCAGTGACAGGGAGCCAGTGTAGACAGGGGTGATGTGGGCCGATTTATTACTGTGTATTACGTCTCTGGCAGCAGAGTGTATGTGAATATTGAATGTACTAATGGGCCATTCGACAACATGTCGAGCCCGAGCTCAAATCTTATGCATGTAATCCGTATCAAAGCTAGTTTTATTCATCTCACCAGAAATTGTTCTGTGACCATCCACCACTGTTGTCCTCCGTGGGTCCTCCATTTAAGAATGGTCTTAAAAGGTCTTAAATTTAACTCGCTCATACCTGCAAGAACCCTGGACATAAAACAGTGCTTTGATTCCATTAAGAGAATTAACTCGGCTAGTACAGAGAGGTTAGAGTTCAAACTACTCTTCAGTTCAGATACTGTTAGAACAAAACCATCACTAATACCCTAGAACAGGGGTCACCAACATGGTGCCCGGGGGCACCACGTCGCCTGCAAGGACCACATGAGTTGCCCGCAGGCCTGTTCTAAAAATAGCTCATCATAGCTGTGAGTCAAATTTGTGTGTAAATAAATGGAAATGAATAATGAACTGAAACCAAAAGCGAAATAAGAGAAAATACACATATAATAAGCTCCTGTTGTCAAATGGAAAAATGTTAAAAAGTAAAACAGGAAGAACCAATCAGATCAAAAGCTGTTTAGGAAAAAAAGGGGAGAAAATGACGAGCAGCGCACACAGCAGCACTGCGGTGAGCAGCGGCCAGAGAAGAGAGAAATCCTGCGTTTACACTCACCATACTGTGAGAGCCCGCTGTCTAAAAGTCCCTCCACAGCGTTCAGACTAACTAACACACTGTACAGAAGTCAAATATCTGCAGAGTCTGCAGAGGCAGCCAGTAAGAGTCATTACAGTGATACAGACTGAAGATGTTAGCGCTGCGGCTAAGCTAACAGTAACTGCATTAACCCTTTAGCGTTTGGACTTGTAGCTCAGTTCTTTAAACATTCACTAAAGTCCGACGGAGACGTCTGAGACGTCTATAAACTGAAGACATGTCACACAATCAATCAGACTTGCGACACCTCCCTGAAAATCTGTCGCCCGAGAGTGTCATACCACTCACATTTGCGTCCTAAAGAGAGAAGAGACCGGCGACGAGTGGCGTCACGACGACACACGCGACGAGCAGTAAAAGAGGGGAAAAAAAGGATTTGTCGAAAACTAGACTAACCAAGAAGGACAAAATGAAAAATTGTAAAAAGGTAAACTGTTGTCCTCGAATAATATACACATAAAAGAGAATAAAGCGAAAACCAAAGTCAAGTAATAAGTAAAGGTAAATAAATGTGTGTTT
>BRDA01010743.1:0-30228 GCA_036984385.1 Crenuchus spilurus
GAGAGTAAGCACTTCCTCCATAATGGAAAGTACAAGTGCTATTACTTTTGGGAAAAGAACAAATGAAGACTTTGTTTCTATAGCACAAGCTGTATGTGGATGTGGACAACTTCAAATGTTCACGTTTAGGCTTTGATTTTCTAACACAAGCTGTATAATGTGGATTTCAACAACCTTACACATCCATCCATCATCACACCATCCATTATTAATCCTTATCAGGGTCATAGTTAGTCCCCTACTAACCCAAGACAGGGTGCCAATCCATCGCTGGATGCACACAATGTCAACCTTATACAGTCATGGCCTAAAGTGTTGGCACCCCTGAATTTTTTACAGAAAATGAAGTACTTCTCCCAGAAAATTATTGCAATTACATGTTTTGTTATACACATGTTTATTTCCTTTGTGTGTATTGGAACAACACAAAAAACAGAGAAAAAAAGGGCAAATTTGACAATTTCACACAAAACTCCAAAAATGGGCCGGACAAAATTATTGGCACCTTTTCAAAATTGAGGGTAAATAACTTTGTTTCAAGCATGTGATGCTCATTCAAACTCACCTGTGATAAGTAACAGGTGTGGGCAATTTAAAAATCACACCTGAAACTAGATAAAAAGGAGATAAGTTGACTCAGTGTTTGCATTGTGAGTCTGTGTGTGCCACACTAAGCATGGAGAACAGAAAGAGGAGAAGAGAACTGTCTGAGGACTTGAGAACCAAATATCATATGGAAATATCATATGGAAAAATATCAACAATCTCAAGGTTACAAGTCAATCTCCAGAGATCTTGATGTTCCTTTGTCCACGATGCGCAACATAATCAAGAAGTTTACAACCCAAGGCACTGTAGCTAATCGCCCTGGACGTGGACGGAGGAGAAAAATTGATAAAAGGTTGCAATGCAGGATAGTCCGGATGGTGGATAAGCAGCCTCAATCAAGTTCCAAAGAAATTCAAGCTGTCCTGCAGGCACAGGGTGCATCAGTGTCAGCTCGAACTATCCGTCGACATTTGAATGAAATGAAACGCTATGGCAGGAGACCCAGGAGGACCCCACTGCTGACACAGAGACATAAAAAAGCTAGAAATAAACATGTGTATAACAAAACATGTGTAATTGCAATAATTTTCTGGGAGAAATACTTCATTTTCTGGAAAAAATTCAGGGGTGCCAACACTTTCAGTCATGACTGTACATTAAACTTTAATCAAGCAGATTCAAGCTCAAATTTTGCCTTATTTGATACATTATATATGCGGTAGGTTATTGGCATTATACCATTTTGGGAGTAGAGTGCTTTTGAACTTGAGTTTTACTCTACAGTGCATATGTTGTATGAAAGGGAAGTAAGGGTAGTAACACTTTGTTCACAGAAGGCTGGCAGTGCCAAATCCAGCATGATCTTGATATAATATAGTAGTGAAAGCAAGCTTTTATTGCATGAAAGGAAAACTAGTGAAGATAATTATGCTAAACAATCATACTAAACAATTTAGCATTGCCGGCATTTATTCAATTTGTCATTTTAGAGGCAAGATCATAGACTAGTGAAAGTCAGGATTTAATAAAATGCACATAATCCCAATAGTCTCTGTGTACAATATCAGTCTGCAACATCCTTCCTCTTAAGAGTACTTCATCTGTAAGTGTATTTGAAGATTTGGAGTTTAAAAGAATAATAAACTGAAGGTCCAGAGGTTTCAGGAAGCCTCTGTTGTGTGGGTCTCAGGAGTGGCAAGTCTTCAATAACCTTTTCCGATATTTCATAACATTATCATGAGAATATTATTGATTGAACTTGTCATTACACAGAACGAGCCACAGGAGGTTTTTGGAGACGCTCTACACCTAATCCCTCGCCTGAACTGAACCACCAGGTAATCTAGTTCATCAAAATCCCTCAGCAAAAGTCCTAAAGGTTGCCATGGAGAGAGAGAGGGAGAGAGAGACATGGCTCAAGATCTGTTTGGTTATAAAATGGATGTTCAGACAGTAACAATAACATCTTTTAGGGCTTAAAAGGTGCTCAATCAAATAGAGACTTACAGGCAAGGCCGAGGCTTTTGGATCTCAAGAGCATTTTAATGGTAGGTTATGAGCCTATGCCCACAAAATGATTTAATTAATGAAAAGCTGCGTTTGAAGAACAAGACCTCTGGGACATTCTAGCAGGCACTTTAATATTCTGATGAAGTCATGAAGGTACCCATGGGTGTAACTGCCCACATATTCATAACATGCCGAAGAATACTCGTCATTCTTCACACCATCTTCAGTCTTCTTAATCCAATCATGACTGACAAGAGTGCAAAAATAACACTCGATGAAGTGCAGCAATTGGTACAGTGACATGCCTTCCAACCCTAACACTGCAGTTGTCCACCCCCATAACCTGATTGAAGTCCCTCGGGATAAGCGTGTCTGCCAAATGCACACAGTGGGGCTTGAAAGTTTATGAACCCTTTGGAATGTTCTTTGTTTCTACATTAATTTGACCTAAAACTCCTAAAAAAAGCAAATCAAACAAAATATTAGACTTTGTCATTTATTTATTGATGAAACTTTGCTTTTGAAGTCTTTGTTATGACCTCATTATGCCCCCATTTTTGTCTTTGTTATGACCCCATTATAAGTAATAACTGCAAAACTGCAATAACTAAACACTAAACTCATGAACAGATGTCCTGACGTTTTCCTTTAAAATTTGCTGGTTTAATTAAAGTTGTCCTGGCCCAGATGCAGTAAAACAGGCCCAAACCATGACACTACCTCCACCATGTTTCACAGATGGGATGAGGTTTTTATGCTGGAATGCAATGTTTTCCTTTCTCCAAACATAAGGCTTCTCATTTCAACCAAAAAGATCTGTTTTGGTTCTATCTGCACATTACACATTTTTCAGGAATCCTTCAGGCTTGTCTATGTGATCTTTAGCAAACTACAGACAGGCAGCAATGTTCTTTTTGAAGAGCAGCAGCTTTCTTCTTGCAACCCTGCTATGCACACCATTGGGGTTCAGTGTTTGCCTGATGATGGACTTGAATTTATCTTGGGTTACTTTGTGGCCTTGCAATTACATGCATTGTTATTGGTTTGATCTTTGTTGGTAGACCATTCCTAAGGATGGTAATGATGGTCTTGAATCTGAGTGACTGTGGGAGGGTGGAGTCCAAACTCTTTAGAGATGGTTTTGTAACCTTTTCCAGCCTGATGAGCATCAGAACTTGTCTTCTGAGGTCCTCAGAAATCTATTTTTTTTTCATGGCATGGTTCTCTTCCAAAATACCTGTTGTGAAGATCAGACTTTGGTAGATCCATGTTTACATCTTAAAAACAGGGAACCCACTCCCACCTGATTGATAACACCTGACTCACCTAAACCTAAAGGTTCACATACTTTTGCCACACAGAGACATGAAACATTTGATTATTTTTCTCAATAAATAAATGATAAAGTTTAATATTTGGTCTCACTGGTTTGATTTTGTCCTCTTTATCTATTTTATAATTTGTGTGAAAATCTGATGAAGCTTTAAGTAAAATTTATGCAGAAATATAGAAAATTTGAAAGTGAAGAATTACTGTAAATCTAATTGTGTTTAAAACTGTATTAATTATCTTAGACACTAAGCCACTGTGGAAGCTGCTGAACTACATTCAGGAAAGTGAGGTCTTCAAGTGCCATTAAAAAAATGATGAGCTCTGTGAAAGGCCATGAGGTCAAGCCCATACACTCTCACTGCAATTACAATAACCAGCACTGACCAGGCCTCATTTGCATGCATCTGACAATAACATGTTGGCCACTATTGCCTTCTACTTAAGACCATCTAGTGAGAATTCCACTAAAGTGGATTTCATATCTTATCATTCTTATTTCCATCTTTCCTCACATCTTTATGTATTCACATTTATGCTTCTGTGTCGAATCTATGGCATAAACACCACACACTTGTGGTGACAAGCCACAACAACTGGGATTGGTCCACTTGGTATCCATTTTTAAATTCAGTTGTACAAATATGGATGAATTTGTGAAAGTTAACCTAGGAAGCCAGAAAATATGAACATATGTTTAGTGCCATTTCAGTAAGACTGTATTCTCTGATAAATGTTTGTTCAAAACATTTAAAGTAACAGTGTGGTATTCTACATGGTGTAACTTTTCTGGTAGCAATTTATTTCAAAACTCATGTAGTTTCCTGAAAGGGATGCTGCTCATCCTGGAATCCTTGAGCGCCTGGCAATTCAAGTAGGATAAGTCTGATATAAGAATTTGTGCGACTCTTCTTCGCTTCACTACAAAGACTGTCAGGAGGCAGCAAATTCATGATCACAGACTTCCTGAGACATCTGGAGATTTGGATGTAACAGAATGTATGAATCAAGTCAATACAGTGGCATAGAAATCCCATCGCCAACTAGTGTCCTGGCAGTGTGACTACAGAGCGAAGCAGACGCCAACTCACAACGCTCACCCAGCGTAGGCCACTTGTGTTGACTATACATTGATTTGATGAAGAAGCAGAAATTGGCCTTTAGCTCCTCCCTCTGAGAGGATCAGGATGAGATAAATGAGGAATCGGTGCCAAAATGAGATATCCTAGGGCTACTGATAATAAACTTGACTGACAACTATTATCAACTGATGTCAACAATGTGAGTAGCTTATTATCATTCTTTCACACCGTCATGCCATTAACTGGAACCATCCAATGACTCTACATGGTGCGGTTAAAAAAAGGCCATGTAGGACACATGCTGTTCTCTCCTTAATTCCTTTAAATGCAGTTAAAGAAGTGATATGTCCTTAAAGATGGAGTGAGAATGGTTTCCTGAGTCACGGGCTAAATGAAGTAAGACAGAAGAATCAATGAAGCATCAATTAGCGATATGCGAGACATTCCGGGTCCAGATGTGATGAACAGCAGATCTAAATTTAGGAGTAAGGAATCAGAGTTGAGATTATAAAAAGATCCCGTAAAGCTGTTGAAAACAATTCTCCGAGGGTCATGTACTTGCAACAGAATTTTTTGGCGCTTGCTTGCTTTTGTAGTGAGCCGCCTCGTGACACCGAGAGACGCGTGGGGCCGGCCGTTTGACAGCTCTCCCCTCGATCTGTCAGCTGTCTCAGGCGTGATCGGACTGCTGAGGTTATCGGTGCAGAGTGCGAAACAAGTCCGCGCTGCCATGCACCCACCTACAGTGAGACAAATCAATCTACTGAATCATACAATCAATGATCTATGAGTACACGGGTGTATGTGTGTGTACAGGGGCAGAACAAGTGCTTAAAGCAGCAGCTTCTGTACATACAAACTTACATTAAACCTGTTTTGTTTCAAGATCAATTAAATTGGCTTGTGCATTTACATGGAAATAAAACTACATTTCATTACAGCTGACAGGAGCCCCCCACCCCCACCCCCCACAGCGTCTAGACATCCAACAGACTATAGCAGGAGTTAATGGCTTTTATACCCTGGGTAATGCACAGCATATGACAATGACGAATAATAATTCAGCTGAATTCTCAACAGGGGACTCCATGAACAGCATTGAACAAGACAACCCAACTCTGCTACTGGAGCTATGACTTTCATCCATAATCTGACACACCTGATCCAAGTTTTTAGAAGCATCCAAATATAAGTCGGATGGGTTAGATTAGGGTTGGAACCGACTCTAAGGTCTCCATGAGGAGAGCTGGTTACTTGTAACGAAAGACAGGAAACTCCCCGACAACAGCAAAATAAGAATTCATAAGGCTATCCTTCACATGCAAATTCCCAGCATTCCAAAGAATGGCGACTGCCAATGCATTCCCATGCAATCTGTAACTGGCCAAAATCTAAATCTGGTTGCAGAAACTGGATCCAAGGGCATGTCTTCAGGCCAGCCTCAGTGCATATATGATGCTTCATCTCAAAGCCCTTGGCTAAAAAGACATTTGCAAAAAGAAAGTAATTGACTGAATCTGCTAATTGATTTGGAAATTCTATGTTTTATGATGGGACTATTTTGAGTCGTTTGTCCAACCCAAATCTTAATTCTGTACAGCTGTTCTTATGAAGCATTTGTTCTGTGACTAACTATGGAAACAATGCAAGTTTCACAACAGTTTATGACTAGATTCAGTTATCTGACACAGGACTGTTTGGGAGAACATCAAATCCATAAAGGGAAGTCAGCCTGAATCAGAACAGTTAATAAGTCTCTGTTTCAAAGATGTGGCAAATATCCACGGCACCGAGAGAAGTAAGCTGCCAATTTCCGTCCATAAAACCAAAATTTTACAAATCCACCATAACACATCTATCCCAAAGGATCCACAATACTTACATTCAGTGAAACATTTGATAGTAAACTACCATTTATTAAAAGCGCTATATACGATTGTGAAGAATGACTTGATATTTGAACTCAAATGTACAACAAACACACCCCTCCCTTCAGTGCTCCTTCAGAAGCTCCACCCCTAAAAGGTAAGCAGAAGTAATTAGCTTTCACACGGTTAACATTAGCTAGCTTGTGTGTTGCAAATGTTGAAAATTGCTGCCGCTAAACAAACCAGTTGTGATTATGTATCACAAATCATTCAAAAACAAGACTAAACAATATTGCACTATTTCTGTCACACAGCAAAAATAAGTCAAAGTTTCCCAGCTACTGAGCAGAAATACAGCAACATCTACAGATGTGGCCAAATGTAGAGATGTTGCAATGCTTCAGGAAGCATTTTACGATACACAATAGGCCACAATATTTATTATCTCTGACACCTGCTAAGCTAGCTAACAGACAAAAATAAGTCAGCTTAAAAAAAAAGCATTTTATATGTTGATATTTTATATGTTCTTGTTTTAATGACATAATTTAGAGATGTGTTTAAGTACCGACAATATCCACAATATGTTTAGAAAAGAATATTGTGATCTCATTTGTCATAATGTCCAATAAGGTCATCCTCATCTTTTTTCATGCCTTTAAGAATTTGGAGCTCTCTGCAGAATCCAAACTCCTCAAAATAAATTTACAAGGGTCTTCATCCCCTTCCCTTTCCCCCCGTCCTGTGCACAAGCACCAACGCCCCCTGCTGACGATTGGCTGGAATAATTGTTCCTCAATATGAACCACTCTGCTTGTTTATAATTTAAAGAGCCAGGGCTGAGTACAAACACCAACCGGGAAGTGAGCAAACCTGAGGAAACATTCACTGAATTTTACACAAAGTGTGTTGGATTGAAATCATGTACAAGTGAGTAAAAGTCAGCAGATACATACCACGATAAAGGCAGTGCTGAGTCATTTTGATTTTCAGAGCTAGCCTTATGTGCTTAGCCTTTGTAACCGGAAGGGAGATTATGGCGCTACAATGGCAATTAAAAAATGACAACAGAATGCCACCAACATCTGACCCACAGTCACAACAAGTCTAATCCCTCAACAGGAAGTATGTATGTCCATTTGCATAATCGTGATTTCCCCACACACCAACAGCTTAGTAAGTTATCCAAGTACATTTCTGAGGGCACGGGTGCATGGGGATGATCCTCAAAGTCACTGTTTAGTTTTGCTTTCATCTTACATGGGGTAGCCAAATGATACAACATACATGATCAGTCCATGGCGAGGGAGCGGAGAAACTGTCCAACCCAGGGTAAAGAGGGGTCACCTATTATATACTTCCTCAACTTCATTAACCTGCCATAAGGACAAGCGACCATGCTCTGACAACAGTGAAGGTAAAAATAAACGGTAAGCAGTCCTGGGTCCACGAGGCAGGCTGGGAAAGGGGACAGTAAGCTGGGTACGAGCTCTAAGAAGAGATTAGGCAAAGCCTCTATTAGCCAGGGATTCCAGGTCCAGGGACTGTTTATTTAAGGGCCTCGCACCACTGCAAACAAGATCCTGACCCTGAGGTTCACAGGAAGAGACAGAAGGCTGGTCCAAGACAGGAAGAGAGATGCCATGCAACCGTTGCTGCTGTTGTCATCACATCCGGTTTTGCATGGCGCTCCAGTGGAAAGAAGGTAGATGGCAAAGCTTTGGGCATACTGACAGACTGACACACAGCAGGAACAACAATGCATGACCAGACAAAATCATTAACAGCAAAATTAGATACTTATAAATAAAATGGCTAACGTCCATGTCATAAAACAATCACACATGAATCGTGAAGACATTTACACAGCCGTTTATTTAACTAATGTATTTAAACTGACAACTAGTTGAAGATTTTGATTTTAAGATTTGTAAAGCTAGTCAGAAAGCCCGGAACTGACTCATCTTGGTCCAGGATAGTGTTTCAAAAGCACTGATACAAACCATCACAGTTCAGAAACCTCTCAAAAATGAGACAGTTGGGCATTAACAGGAGCAGTCCTGCCTTGCCTGCGTACAGACAGATCATGCAGTGCATTCGCAGCCTGAACCCATAACCCTGGTCATTTGAAAGGCAAATAAACACCTGGTCCAATTTAACTGTGGTCTGCTATGAGTCTATATACCTCTGCATGTGTGACTGGATTCTCTTTTAGCAGGCATCCTCCCTTAATCGACAGCTTTTTACCAACAACTGGATCCAGTGGACATAAAGTGAAATGTGCATCTAAACAATCGCAAGCACTCGAGGACGGGTCCAGATAGTCATTTCAAACATGTTGGACCACAGTGTCTGTTACTCATATTAGACTATTATACCTAGCAACTGGTCTCTTTATGATTTATGCATCATGTGAGAGAAGCCCCGGAGCGTTTATCACGCTTTCCCAAAACAAAATGCATCCATCAATCAAAAATTGCACTTGAAACTAGAAAATGAGCTAAATGCACTCGACATACTCTAGCTATGTGAAAAAAAGTAATCCCCACACACTATCAAGCAACAATAACATTGTACGATGGAAACTTCCAATTCTACAAGACCAACTCTGCCACAGAAGACACTGAGTCTAGCGTCTAGCATGTATCATTTGCCAATTAACAAACAAAAGCAATGAGGAGAGGATGCTCGGGTCTGGATTCAGTACAATCTATCACACATTTGACTGATCCATCCTTCGCATCCGCATACGGAGTCAGGAAAGTTCGATTTGAACTGTGAGGGATTTCTGCAGGGCTGGGCATTCTTGGCATGAGCAGCATCAGCAGCAAATTCCTCTCCCTCTCTCGTCCTTTCTTAAATAAGTCTGCATCTGTACTTTTTTCTGCTCAGTACCCACTGTTCCAAACAAAGCTGCTGGCTCCCTCTCAGTAACGCTTCAGCTCCAGCTCATCCAAATCAGGAACTCCAGGACGTGATTTGCCTCGCAACTCGCCCCTTCCTCTCCTCTCTCGCATTTAATTACCCTTCCCTCATTCTCAAAAGCATACACTTGCAAAAAAAGGGGGTGAGGAAATCGTCCAGAAAGTCAGGGGTGCCCAGAGACGCATCTCCGGAGGACTGAGTCGTTCTGCATTAATGAGGTCTGAGTGTCTTGGTGAATCAAAAAGCCAGCATCTGCCGCCACATGGGACCACTACAGGCAGAGAGAGGCACGGTTCATCCTTAAAATCTGTACAGCCCTTATTGAAAGCTCTGTGCTTGTGCATGGTGATATGTCACTTAAGACCCTACTCAAGTTGATATACAGGCCCGTTTCAGATAAAGAGCTTGTTTACTTTCCAGATAACAGGTTTTAGCCAGTGTGCAGACATGCTTGCTGATCCATCGACTGATTCTGAACAACTGCAGGCTTTTAAAAGCCATTTGTCAAATATCAAACGTGAACACAGCTGGAGCAGGACAAATGATGCTCAGGCTGCTTATTTGAGTCCTGTCTGTCTCTTCCTCTAATCGGATGCTGACAAGCAGCACAATCTCCTGCCCGTTACACAGAAGTAGGAGCTGTAAACATTCCCTGCTTTCGCTCTGGTGATTCTGAGTCAAGAGCCACTCACACCAGGGCCCCAGACCAAACAAACCGAGGGATAAAATTCTGAGCTACTGCCAGCTCCTGCAGGCGTGACACATCGTGACCATGACACAGTCGACACCATCTTCACAAAGCCTGAAAAACATGACACTTGACACATGATACTTAACTACAGTATTATTACAGTGGACGTGAAGTGGGAAAAGTTCACGCTGGAGGAAAGATGGACGGCAAGCTCTCACGAGTTTATAGCTGCTTTTGTAAGACAAAACTAAGACAATGTGCACTTCTTCAACATTACAAATGGAGAGAAACTGAATAGATTTCACAGCTTTGGAGGAGACTTCAAATCTCCAGCGTCATATTCCGACCTGAACATCACCGGAAACCTCTGGAACATGATCAAGAGGAGGATGGACGGCCTACAAGCTAGCAACTGTTGCTTCAGGAGTCGCATAAAGTCACCTGTCAGCATCGTGAAAGCCAGGCTGACCTTAAAAATGAATGTTATAGTTTTATTTACATTATTCAAGGTCTGTTATTTTGACCAGATTTTCTCTTACTGCAAGCAAATGCTCTAAATGAGGATACTCTGATTTAGAATTTGGAATAAATGTGGACAGTAGTGTACAGAATGAAACATGTTACTCAAACACAGACCTATAAATACTAAAAGTGGAGAAACCGATCGTCTGCAGTGCTCTATTCATGGACTGCAGAGCTGTAAGTGTGCTAAGCAGTAGTTCCTTTGGTCAACTAGAGTCAAACCCTACTTACTGACCAGCTGACGACTTTGTGCTATAACTAGCAAATGTTTCATTCTGGCCAGCCACAGGAGGCTATAGCTGTGGTGACTGATGGAGAAGTCTTGACAATCAGGCCTTTATATTAGGTAAAATACACTGACAGAGGTTCCCATACAGCTTTTAAACTTGGTGTAGTCTTACATTCTACTCCCTTTGTCCTAAGGCTCAAAATTAACCTGCCTTCACTAAACCCTTCAAATAAAGCAGCTTCATTACATTTTAAACAACTAATATATTTTGCATGAATAAACTATAATAATAATAATAATAATAATAATGCAAAGAACAAAAACATTTTTAGCACAAGTCTACAAAATGTGCACATTTCAAGTTGAAGAAAGATTATTTCGGTTTTTTTCTCACCTGCCAAGTATGGTGGTGGATCAGATTTGACTGTTAAGACAGCATAATGCTTTTAAAGTTCAAATGATTTTATATGATAGGGATGGGCAATACCACAGACTTTCCTTTTGATCTAATGCTAAGAAACTTGCACACCTACACCCCCATAGCAATACTGTTGAAATTGGAACTTTGTGTATTTTTACAATGGGAATCAGAAAAAGTGAACTTGTACGACGGCTACTTTGGTCATTATATCTCATTATACGGCATCACTGAAATACTGTCTCTCTGTTTTGTTGCAGAATTCAACATAAAAGTTTGTATGTACTTTTAAAATGACTCTCTTTTAATTAAAAGTGAAATATGTTCTTTAAAATGAAGATGCATTGCTTTTTGTGTCAGAAAACATCAGTAAGAAAGTCATCAGAGGCTGATATGAGGTCTAGAGGAGATTCTGAAAAAGAAATATTGAAGTATTGCTACTTCAGTATCGACCAGCCTACAACTACTAAATACAGAGTGAAGCTAAATAAACTTACTTTTAATGATACGCTCAGTGGTGGACTGTTTTTCTTTCGGTTCTTTGGTCGACATCTTTGCCTTGACCAGGTGTGAAAGTCTTGTCAGAAAGAAAATGAGTTTTTATTTGAGGGAAAAGAGGAAAAAGTCGCAGTTTTTTGGTCCGTGTTGTAAACGGAGTAAAGTAACGGTCTGTCAGAGCTGTTTGTATGAAAAAATGACTCCAAATTCAAGCTGTCAACCAGGATATCTACCCAAAAACGAGAGGAGGAAACAGCTAATTTAGTCAGCAAACAGGTAAAGTCCACAAAACATATGACAGGACATCTTCACAACAACAAACCCTAATTAGCCAGCTAGCCTGAAGTGAGTTAGCCAGCGCAGCTCGCCGTTATCTGAGGTGATTTTAAATAAAAACACATTCAAAAATAAACCGCAGTAACGGACGCGTCCCTGCTCCCTCACGGCTGTCATGGACTTGTGGCCGGTCCTTCTTCAGCTTCCTGTGGACTCTGAAAGCGACAAGATGATGATTAGGCTTCAGTACGCAGCTCCCCTTTCAACGTTAATCCGATTTCCCACTTTTTCACACTCACAATGTCAAACTCTCTAACGTTAGTCTAAAGCCACACATTCCGCCTCAGCCCGACATACTGAGCAAATGACCATCTCCTCGTCGCCGGCTCGCTTTTATCACACATATGTCCTGCGCCTGGGAGAGATTTCTGTCATCTGTAACCATATGGCTACCACTCGCTCGTCCCTCCCAGCTATCTCAGATTAAACGCTAATCTCCGCGGCCTCGTCCTAATACGCGCGCGTCTGCCCTAACTAGAACACTCGGCCGGTGCGTAGAAACGCCCAGGAAGGTAAGACTCAAGTCGCCTTCACGAGTGAGAATCTAAACATTCGGGACGGAGCACGTCCACGAGCTGTGACGGATATAACGCAAACTTTCACCTCTTATCGCCGCTGAGAAATGAGCAGAACATTCATTTAACAGCTAAATAAAGTTACATTTCATAACAAAAGACATGATACAAGCTTTATTACAGCTATAAAAATAGGACAACATGTTATATTAGTTAAAATGCTACATTTAGTCCTCGTTTTAATTCAATAAGTTATGAATGTGGTATAAACATCTAAACAAATGTAATACAACAAATACAACAACAGCCTCTGATCTGACCTTACAGAAATGGTTTCATTCAGTTTTAACTTCTCAATATAAAGTCAATCAATAACTTATTGATGTCATTATGTTTTCATTGCCAATATGAATGATGGATATATAAATCTAATATGTCTCACTATATTATATATTTAAAAATATATAATAATTGTTATATATAATTGCATGTAATTTTTTTCTTTTTATGATAAATATTTTATGTTTTACATTACTTATGAAGTTTTGTACTGAATATTTGAATGATTAATAAAAGGTTCATTATTTATATTCGCTCTCTACATTCTTTACACGTAAATCGTCATGTAACGTTTTGCCAATGTGATTTTGACCTCCACATTTAACCCATCCGTGCATTTTCTGGGTCACTAACTCCCATTTAATTTTATTGCCATACTTATTAGCAGTGAAACTTTGTCAATATTGTAATTTTTGATGTGATACTGTATGTACACACTGGATGTGTTTTCTCATGTCTATTTGCAATGGCTGTAATAATGAAATGAATAATGTACACAACGTCTGATAACTAATTTCTGATTTATTTACTCAAAGCTCACTGCAGGTATAGTTGATTATTGTCAGTGTACGGTCACTGAAAACAGTTGCTCCACACTTTAACAGTGAAACAGGTCATTCAGTTGTGCTCTTAATAACTCTTTGCCTCTTTATTGACTAAATTAGCCATTTATCTTTTTATTTGGACGTGGTAATCATAACTGACAGGTCTGATTTAAGCCCTCGCGGAGGGCGTAAGTACGTGTATTAGAACGCGGCCGGAGCCACTAACTTACTCCCTACAACATGGCGTCGCGCTCGCAGCGTAATGACGTATCAGTGACGACACACGTGGGTTCACATATGCGGACCACATGCTCAGAGATTTTTATAATATAGTGAGCTGCTTCTAAATTATATCTTACACATATATAATATAATAACTCCGAGCACTGCAGGCGATAATAAAAGCACTGTTTTTATTATGTAGGTCCATGCTTGAGGAAAATTAAAAATTTTAATTGGTCTAAACTGTCAATATTTCTCCCAAATTATATTAAAAAAATACTCACACTCAACATGAAAAAAACTGGCCAGAACAAGACATCAAATCGCTAAGTTCATACTGACCGCTCTGAAGTTCACATATTTGTATCATTTTATAGCTCTAATATTTAGTAAATATTTTATTTAACCTTTATATAACTAGGCAAGTCATTACCTAGTTTCTTATTTACAACAGTGGTCTGGCAATGCAGCTTTGTGTAATTGTTTATCATTATTATAGTACTGCATGAGCAGATTTATACATTAAGAATGACAGTAAAGAAGAACTTTGGGCCACTCATTAAATAAATCATGTGTGCCCACTAGGGGGAGACAGATACACACGTTAAGGACTGTGAAACGTAGAAGAAAAAAAACTATATGTTCAGAATATGCTAGTTACAAATACCACAAATACATTAATCACTGCTGTTCTGTTTGTGAATGTGTTGGTTTAACCCTTCCCTAAACAGTGTGCCACTGATGGACTAACAAAACCACACAAAGCCATTGAGGCCAAATCTGTCCACTGGGAAGCAGCTCACAATATCTTAAATACTTGCTTTTCCCAAACAAGAAATGATTGATAATAACTGTGTTTATGTTTATGTGAATATATTCAAATGCCGTGGTGTTGTAAAAAGAACAGCACACATATTGCTAAACAGTTTTAAAATACTGTGATTGTGACTTCTGTACAGTACTGTATAAAAATGAGACGGACCAACAGCACAAAAAGACATGTTCAAAAACATTTATATCCTTTATTACCTTTAAAACAGACAATTTCACCACTTCTACTTATTTTCCACAGACAGGAGCTACCACAGTAAAATGTCATACTGGAGTGTACTGTGGCCAACGTTCCGGATAACAAACATGTTCACATACAATAACAAGGGGGAAAATGCTGGCTCTTCCAGATAGCTGGCAAGCCTGTCATAGCAGGCGGTGTCAGTGTTTCATTGTGGTTATGACCAAAACATACTGGCTGCACTGTTCAGTCTTGTCAGAGAAGGGTCTGAAGCAGTCTTCAATGAGGAAGAGGTGTGGAATGGCACATTGTCAACGCATGCAAATGATGATATTCTCATTCCCATCAGTGAAGCGAAATGGTCAGTTTAAGAGGCACTTCAGCACCCATGTACATCTGGATGTGAAGGAGAACAACTGGTTCTAGACCAGCACTCACAAAAAAAATAACATCTCAGACTGGGTTCTACACAGACGCGAAGACGTTCCTGTTCTTTTCTGTATCTGGTTCTAAGAGAGTTTATAAGGAGGTTTTGAATCACTTGAGGATGTGTGTGTGTAAGGACACTTGCAGGATTATATTCACACCAACACCACAGTCATTACAAAACAGCGCTCACAGCCTAAGAGTTCAGAGATCTTAGTCAAAGAAACACTCCAGAGCTTCTCAGTCTAATCTGCAGCATCTGTAGCCTGGTTCACACACGGCATTAACATCTGGGGTCATCCCATCAGAACTGGTCGTGACTAAGTACAAGTGTGACCAGAGTACTACAAAGACTCATTGTAAACCAATCAATCAGGCACGCCGGGCGGCGGTCGTCGCTCGGGGCCACGCCGGGCGGCGGTCGTCGCATCCATAAATATGTGCAGTTTTCTTCCTCCAGTAGAAATGAACCCTTTGACAAGTGGTTAAAGGAGACAAATTCACAATGCATTGTGATCTGATCACCAAAGACGCATGTTAATGCCAGGTGTGAACAGGACCCACATCACTAGAACAGAAAGCCTGCTGACCAAAGCCAAAGGGCAGCTGCTGAATTCCATGGTGAACAATGGAAGATTAGCCCTCTCTTAAAAACACAGATTCACTGCTTAACTTACAAAAGTTCTACTAAAGCAAGTTGTGGATACACCTTTACTGACTGAATTCTGCAGCTGCCCAATAACATAACCGAGCTTAGTGGTCCATGGTAAGTGGACACACAATACAAATACAGACAGAGAGCAGACTGAAAAAGGCTGGAGTATTGAAGGTGTAAAGTTTCCGTGGTGAACACAGTGATCATACCTGCAGGCACTAAGTGGCTATCACAAGAGTTCACATCTCAACTGAACCCAAAACGTCAGCTCCAGCTTTGGCAAAGACAGTGTGGCTTCCTCCGAGTGTCGTAAGACAGGAAAGCGACTGGTTTTGGAAAAACTGGCTTGAAAAGCAGAGTAACCGGAGGAAGGCATGGAGAGACAGCACCTTCAATAGGAGTGACAGATAATGATGAACTGCTCACTGAGACGCAGCTCTGCACATGATCAGTAATATTAAATATGTCATTACACATAAACATGCTCACTGTTGACATCAGTCTTTTACCAAAAGTCTTACGAACTAAAGCTGTTATATGGTTATGGAAGCTTTAGAAATCATCCCATCAATGGCCCGTATGCATCTTAGCATTCCGGGCTATGAAAACCTTACAAAATGTTAGAATTTTTAGTCGGATCAGTTTGATAAATGTGGGCCATCGTTCCTAAAAGATTTTATTTAGGCGTCAGGCTTCTCTGAAAGCTCTTTACTAGCAAACCCTCTTTGTACCAAACGTAAAATTCTTTACATTATTATCTGCTCTACAAATAATTAAACAGGAAATAACCAACATGCCAAAACCAAGTGATTTTCAGTGTTAGTACACAAAATTAAGACAGTGCAAGCAAAAACAAACCTATTACTCTGCCTGCAACTCTTCATCCTTCCTGTGTCACTCCTCCGCCGTTCTTAACCTGCTCTCGCTTGCGTTCTTCAGCACAGATTAAAGAGAGTTTGGCTCTCACCTAGCAAGTGAAGAACGCCATCAGCTTTGCATCAAGTTTAGACTCTCAGAGAAAACGCACGTCTCTGTAAATGTGTCAGTTTAGCCACGTTTTCAACTTCAACAGCCACAGGAGCTTTCTCAGGCAAACCATCCGCTGAAGCTTAGTCTCGGATGAAACGGTGGTCGTCAGGCCTGATTTCCCAGACGGTGATGATGTTTGGGCGTCCACTACAGCATCGCCATGACATATGTACCTTCCACTGACACCACAATCATTTCATTCCTAATCACACGAGTTTCTGACTAAACTAAACTACACCAGCACTTCCACAAGAACGGGATCCAGGAATTTCTTTGGCTGCAGGTTTGTGCATATGTCCAGGGATGCTGAAAATAATGTTTTTCTTATTCACACGACTGTCTCCGTTTGCATAGGCTTCGTCATCGTCATCATCATCATCCATTGGTGATGGAGCAGCTTTTTCAGATATGAAATGTAAGAAGGTGCAGAGGTGGACTTACTGAGATATGAACAGCACAGTGTAGAAACGGATACTCGACCACCAAGCAGGGCTTTTAAATGTCCTGGAGTGGAACACCGATAGATGCTTGGCGTTAGATATTATTGTTTAGCCACAGTGGCTATGAAAAGTCCCCACAAAAAAAACTGAGATTGCCTGAAAAGAAGAGAGATTCAATGCAACAACCAAAAGGAAGCCTAAAGTCGGGAGTGTATCCGAGTGAAGCCGTCTCGGACTCAGTTCCAGCGACAGAAGAGCAAAGTCTAAAGTGCAATTTAGAAGGAAAACAGGGTCCCACTGTAGGCGCTACGTTTTATTTGCGGAAATGACTAGCTGACCACCGGACATCCAGCATTGCCAAGCACAAGTGCAAGCTTACGGACCTCCAGAGAAAGGCTCAGGTGTTTGTCCAGTGTTTACATTGTTCCTGTCTACATGTTGACACAGCCACAAGGTCACTGGATCATGAAGCCGGGCTGGGGAGCCAATTGGGGAGGGGGTCTCTGTGGTAGCGGAGGGGCGTACTGAGGCATGAACAGTGAAGGGTATCCAGGATTGAAGTTGGATGGCGGTTGCCCCACTCTTGGTGGGATAGGAGGGTATGGGGATGCTTGGTAGGAGAATGCAGTGGGCTGAGGTGCAGGCGCCGCAGGAGGGGTTTTGATGGGTGGCAGGGGTGGGGCTCGTCTGGGTTGCGGCAAAGGACCTGGAGAGCCGTTCACTTCTCTCTGAACGGGGACGGGTTTGGGGGTCATTTCTGCAGCGGGATGGCACGGCTGTGATACAGCCTGGAGAAGCTGAGGGGACTTTAGCACCATCTCCTGTAGCTTCTCAATCTTCACCCTGCGCAGGTGGGCCAGCGTGCGCTTGCTCTGGTAGTCATCGATGAAGGCATCCAGAGTCACATCACCATTCAGGAAAGAGTCAGCCATGTTCTGTTTAAAAAAAAAAAGGTGGGAAAGATAGTCAAATCAAGCAAGGTTGGCCATTTTCAAGTCATTCAAATCATTTGGTCCAGCCCAGATCTAATCAAATGAGTCATCTGAGTAAGAGCTCCTCAGCATCTGATACCACACAGAAACCCAAATCTGCTCAAGTCCAGCAAGTCTGTCAAGCATACCAGTCCATCATAAAAACCATTAGAAGGTATAAAGGAGGACATTTTTTCTAGTACATCAAGTATTGTATAATCTTTTGGGACAGACCTGTAATTACCAAAACAACCTAAAGGTCTTGAAGTTGTATCAGTGTGGCACTAAGTAGTGGCCAAATTTTGTTTTTAGACAATCAGCAATACTTTTACATCATCCGCCTGTGGTCACAAGGCCAGTAAACAAAGATGTCTTCAGGCATATCCAGAGCTGGATATCTGCAGCCAGCGTTATCAGTGTGGCTGCTGTTAAACAATCTCTGAGGTGTCAATTTAGCTGTTTTATGGGCTGAAACGTGTGTGATCATTCCTGAAAGACAACAGTATATTAAGCTTTCAAAGCTCAATTTATGTTTAACTCTCCCCTCTTTAGATTATGTACAGTGGTCCCTCATTTATCACGGAGGTTACATTCCAGGCCCACCTGCGATAGTGGAATTTTCGTGAAGTAGGAACTCATTTTAAGGCTTTATAAACCCTTCCCACACTCTAATACATAACCATTTCCCACTCCCTTAATAACTTTTCCATACTGTACATGTACAGTACCTTTTAAAAAATTTACGCTGTAATGTTCATAAAAATGTTCAATCATACATACAGTAATTATCAGCATCTTTCGGTGGCGTTTGGATTCGTTGTCAGCATCCTTAGAAGCCGCAGAATGTTTGGGTGCCATCGTAGGGATTGAGTAAATTCAGTTTTTACAAAAATCTCACAAGTACAGTACGTACACAACACCGCAGATAGAAAACTACGCACGCGCAGCAGTCGGATGCAGAAGGGAAATGGAAGACGACAGATCGTGATGCTACACACAGCTAAAGAAAACAGGCTGCCGCGACGGTAACTTAGCCAATCAGCGCCTGAGATTTTGCTTTAATATTCTTTTATTATGTTAGAATTTAGGTTTAATATATTTTTATTCGGGCCGGGACTTCAACGCGTTAATTTCGATTAATTAATTAATTACAAAGGTTTTAACGCAAGTTGTTTAAAAGGGAATTTGCTTATCACCGAAGCTACTCAAGCCTAAAATACCATCTCAATGCCAAACATGTTGCGGCAAGCACAGCCGTCTCCACAGCTAATGCCAGCATCCCCAACAGCGGTAAAAAATAAACGCTCCAGCCAGCCCACATTGGACCAGATGACAAGATGTTAAACTATCACAAGAGTCGCAGTATTGTATAGTTACTTTATTTATTTTTAATTTTTACAGTTCTGTACAAGAAATGGTGCTATGATTATTGTCTAGTGTGCTGCTAACATTTATTTATTTTTTTTATTTCTCAAATAAGTTAAAGACTCAGGGGTTCCTGAAATACTTGAAATCTGAATAAATATTATAGCACTTTGCCAAATCTGTTGGTTTAATAACAATTTAAAAATCAAAAAGCAATAAAGATGTTTGTTGTTAATCATATACTGTATGTCCATTAAAATTTTAGTAGCAAAGGCATTTCTTTAATTGAAAATGTTTAATTTGTTGATATAAGGTTTGCGATTAATTGCGATTAATTAATTAGTCTGAAATTAACTTGATTAAAAATTTTAATCGAGTCCCATCACTAATTTTTATATATTTTATAAATTAAAAAACCATACATTACTGTACAGCACACCCTACACATCTATAGTAAATATGTATACACAGTACCACGCATCGAATTCCCCAAGAATTTCAAATTTTTTAAGAGCGAAAATTCCCCAAAAATTATTTTACATTAAAATTAACTGAAATCACAAGAAACAGTGAGTCAAACCATGAAATATAGAGGGACTACTGTATAGTGTTTAGTGTCTGTGTGATTAGGCTGATTTAAAACTTTTGGGGAGAAATTGTGAGTAACATCGTTTGAGAATTGTAGCGAATGGTAAAAAGGCACCAACTAAACTAGTCAGATTACTAGAGTTAAAATCTATATCAGTCAACCACTAAGGGATGTAGCGTGATGACAAACACAGTCCATCCTAACGTCATCAATCACAAGTCTGGCATGCACCCATGAGTGCGTTCTTATATCTGGTGGTCATGTGTGCTACAGCACCGTCTGCACACAGCTACAAACAGCGCTTAACCGTTTAATGATGAGGAAGTTCAGCACTAACAGCGTTTACTGAAACCCCGCCAGACTCTTGTGGTAGATGCTGAATGCATGTGGTTACCTCTGTTTCCTCTTCGATCTTGGCTCCTTCTGCTTGCAGCAGTGCAAGAAGAGTGTCCAAGGAGCTGCTCCCAGACTTGTGGTCTGAAAGGAGAAATAAAAGAGCGATTACTAAAAGAAATACTTTCAGAAAGTATAGAAAAGGCCTGTCGTAAAGATGACATTTCCTTTCATACTCATTTCCCAGATACGCCGGCAAAAATAAAGCATAAAACATTCAGGTATGCTGCACTATACGGGCAAAAATAGAATTTTACAGCCCCCCCACACACACACACACTGATCACACCCAAACCCAAGAGGCCCTGCTGCGCTCTGGACAGTCTGGAACTAAAACTGCACCTTCACACAGGGGTTTTCATTGAGAATCCTCTGGGTATTAAGACTGGGATGTGGCTTAATGTGTTCTGCAGCACCAGCCCTATGAGAACCATGTTGTTCCCAAGATGCCTGATGAGTCACAGCAACACAGAACTGCACCACAGGTTGAGCCACAGTGTTGCTTAAGCTTCTGCAGAAGCTGGTCAGCAGTAAGTTACACCACAAAACACAGTTTCTGTCCCACACACACACACACACACACACACACACACACACACACACACACAGAAATTAATGATAAATAATTCATTAAAAACTAACAAAAAGTGACATAACATGTAACATCAGTAACATGTAAGAGAGAACAGCCTGTAAGGTGTGCCATCACATGACATCTCTCAGATACTAACTGATGTGTTTTCAGGGCAAATACCCACACAGACAGTAATACACAAACTCTGACATGCACATTTAATTGGATTTACTCAACAGATGGTCCACATCTGTACTAATTAAACGGCGCTGTGGGTGGAACATTTGGCTAGACTAAAGAGTGTGTTTATGATGTTTATGTCAGAGAGTGTACGCACACAGATCATTTAAATAAAAGCACTTATTAGCATGTTCAGGTGCCAAAACCAGAAACGGGAAAAAAAAACGCTACATGTCAGCTGATCAGTCAGAGCTGATAATCAGTCAGAGCTCTACATCTCACGTGTGATAAAAACGTCAACATTTTAACTCGTTTTCTTCACTTTTATTATTTAAAAGAACAGAATAATCAAGTCTCCTGATGTTTTGAGGTATTTGAAATATCGTACTCAGCCCAAACTGCCACTTCTGCTAAAACCAAAACCCAGGAAGCAAATGTTTCCTCAAACACTACAACAGTCAACACCAGATTACTGCCAAGGCCTGGTGTTACACATTCAGACCAAAATGACAATGTTCACTTCCTGGGAACAAAGCCGATCCCACATCAGCTTAACAGAGTGACCAAAATGGTAATAAAAGGAGGAGATACAGGAAGGTTTTCAGACACAGTGTGAGATTTACGCCCATTTATCACAGAAATAAACTTTTTTTTTCTAGGTTTTTGCCCATTTGTATCCCCTTCCCAATGTAGTGGTAGCCAATTAGCCCATCCCCTCTGTTAGGCCTCTCCCCATCACTTTACACTGTCCCTGACTCTAGGAGGGTCCAGGCAAGCACAAGCCTCCTCCGCTGTGTGTGCTGCAGCCACCGCTTCTTTTTGAACCAACGCTGATACACCGTCACTGGAGAGCCTAATGTGCTCAGAGGAAGGCACACAGGGTCCCCAGCTCTGATTGGACCAATCAGTAGACGCCTGAGCCAGCAGACACTGCAATGTGAAAGTGATGGAGAGAGTGAGAACCTGCCCAGAGAGAGCACTGTCAATTTTTGCTCTCTTGGGCTCCGGCTGTTGATGGCAAACAGCATGACCGGGATTCAAACTCACGATCCTCTGGTCATAGTGGTAGCGTCTTTGCCTGCTGAGCCACAGAAATAAACTTTAATAAGTTACCACAACTTAAATATTAGCAAATATTAGCAGGCTCATAAAATTAGCCATCATGTCTAAACCCACCTGGCAGATACTGATGGAAAAATATTAAACATGTATAATGTAATGGTGGACAAAGACAATAGACAGCAGGTTATTAAAGATAATCAGCTCATGATTAGAAGGCTCAGATTTTACAATTTTCCGCTTACTTCAAATGTCGATGAGCCAAGACATGTTTATAGTCCAAATTTAGCTTCTTTAGGACACAATATAACTTATTAGCAGATGCACTGGTACAGAAACGATGCACGTTTGTGTGATTATTGCCTTTTTATAGCATTAACTGAGAAATCTCTCTCAAGTAATATAAATCCATTATATCTCCAGCTAAAGATGCTGATCTGTATTCCAAACATTAAAAATCACCTGGTAAGACTGGCCAACAGAAATGCCTGCCTGCCTGCCTCTCTCTTTGTCTCTCTGTCTCTCTCTCTCTTTGTCTCTCTGTCTCTCTCTCTCTTTGTCTCTCTGTCTCTCTCTCTCTTTGTCTCTCTGTCTCTCTCTCTCTGTCTCTCTCTCTCTCTGTCTCTCTCTCTCTCTGTCTCTCTCTCTCTCTGTCTCTCTCTGTCTCTGTCTCTCTCTGTCTCTCTCTGTCTCTGTCTCTCTCTGTCTCTCTCTGTCTCTCTCTGTCTCTCTCTCTTTGTCTCTCTGTCTCTCTCTCTCTGTCTCTGTCTCTCTCTCTCTGTCTCTGTCTCTCTCTGTCTCTCTCTGTCTCTCTCTGTCTCTCTCTGTCTCTCTCTGTCTCTCTCTGTCTCTCTCTGTCTCTTTGTCTCTCTCTGTCTCTTTGTGTCTCTTTGTGTCTCTTTGTGTCTCTCTCTCTCACATACATTCTCTTGCTCCTCTAAGGACTCTCAGCAGAGTTCTCACACAATGCTCCATTCAGCAACACCCACACAGCCCTGCCACTGACGGGTCATCATGAGATGGCTATTTGCGTGTATACAAACCAGACTCCTTCTCCACTGTGTGTGTGTGTGTGTGTGAGAGAGAGAGAGAACAAGTCTCTGAGGGCAAAAGTTCTTCCCTTCCTCTCTTTCTGCCTCTGCCCGCCCACAGCACAAAGCTTCACTGTTGCTCTGGAGCTCTCAGGGCGTGAAAGGGGCAGCGAGTCTGTACATTAACAATTAGGCTAGCACACAAAATCTATTCCAAAAGAACCCTGCAGTCATGGAGAAGGGGGAAGGGGAAGTTAACGTACACACATGGACCCAAAGCGCACAAATAAACCAGGCCTTTTCCATCACTGTGCTTCATTATTCAACAAATACTACGCTTGGGGGATATCTCCAGAATTCTTGACAGAAACAATATTATTGTTATAAATTCATCGACAAATACTTCACATATGGGCATCAGCGGGATAGTACTATTATCAATACCAACTCCTTTTTTATTATTTTATTTAGATGGTTTTGCCGATTTTTATCCCCTTCCCAATGTAGTAGTAGCCAATTAGCCCCTCCCCTCCGTTAGGACTCTCTCCATCACTTTGTACTGTCCCTGACTCTAGGAGGGTGAAGACAAGCACAAGCCTCCTCCGCTGCGTGTGATACAGCCACCACCTCTTTTCTAACTACCGCTGATACACCGTCACTGGGGAGCCAACGCGCTCGGAGGAAAGCGCAGGATTCCCAGCTCTGAATGGACCAATCAGTAGACGCCTGAGCCAGCAGACAATGTAATGTGTGAGTGATAGAGAGTGAGAGCGCCATCTACCTTCCCTATTGATACAAATTCTTGACATTACAACTGAAAAAGACTAAAAAAACACTTAAATAAATAAATAAATGTAATCTACATATTTCACCCCACATCCCAAAGTAGTCCTGTACAGTGCAGCCAATACAATAACACTTTACACATCTTCTTTAAACTGCACCGGACTGTGAAGTATAACATACAAATCCACTGAGGCTAAGCAGATCTGGTTCTGCTGAGTATTTGGCTAATGCGTACCAAGAGTTCTGGTGCGGACCGGCTGCAGGTGGAGGTGGTTTAGGTGGTGGTTAAGGTCAGTCTCTAAGGTTGTAAACAAGCGTCGAGTGTCTAGAAAAGCACTACAGAAGTGTATCTGTAAGTACTCTCAGACTTGCTTAAGTCGTGTCTGTAATAGATTATCGTTATCTATAAAAAGGGGCCAAAATACTTTGCCTAAATAAAAACAGCCTCCATCTTCAAGCCTGAAAGTCTCCTCAGCCGTGAACCACACTGCACTACCCACTCTGTCCAGATGCAGTAGTACTGCTGCGTGCCAACAGATTCAATCTGGCTCAGCCGCCTGGGAAAGTGGGTTACCTACATTTCACTAAAAACACCCCCCACTCTCCCAACTGACCACGCTTTGTCCACACACAGCATCGCAATCTTCTGCTGCTGTTTACTTCCACTGCTCGGATCAACAAACAAGACAGTGTTCAGGGGATTTAAAGGGCTGAGCCTGATCCAGTAACAGGAACAAATAAATTAATTTACTGGACTGAGTGACAAGATTTCTCAAACACAACGGCCATCAGAACACAAATAAACTCTTGAATATTAATGTAACCTCCTCTTACTGCTGTAGCACACAGTACGGTCAGACCACAGTCTACTATATAATGTGTTTAGACTTAGGAATGTGATTATCTAGAAGATTGTGTCTTTAGCCCTTTTGGGATTGGATTTGTTTATCAACTGGATGTCTGTAACGAGACCATTTATGTTATCCCATCCAAATAGGGCGTTTTAAAATGCGTATTATAGCTACTGCATTGAATGTGTATAGTATGACTGGTAACTGGTAATTAATACTTTACATTATAGAAAGGTTGTAGGTCCAGGGGTGCACTGACGTAGGGATTTATAGTGAACTGAGATGCAGGGGCTGTCATACCGCTGCTCACGTGATCACTCAGGTTTGTTGACGGTGAGCAGAGGGATGCCAGTGTCTCAGGGAGCTCCCATGCCTGTTTACCTTCTGGCTCTCTCCTTTTAGGTAGGCTGTTCTAGATGGTTCTGCTGGAGTCAATAGCCACACTCTGATATGTCTCATAATTCCTGTGCTCTATAAATCCAAACGGAACTAATTCCATTTTTGTCTTTTCCGAGTGAGTGATTGCCCATCGGTCCGGTCCAAGGCTGATGGAAGACTGATTACTATTCTTTGCATGATGTTTCCCTGGATCAGCTGCCCACTAACAACCAACTACTGTGGCCCACATTGGAGTTCATATGGACTTTCTGGCCGTTATCATTGCTACCACTGTCATCATCATTCCTGTCCCGCTACTGTCACCATATCAGCTCACCTGAACATTACAACAACATCATATGATTATGATTTATCACAAACTTAGAATTAGCAGACCAGAGGAGGATGGATCCCCCATGTGAGTCTGGTTCCTCCCAAGGTTTCTTCCTCCAGCTCTGAGGGAGTTTTTCCTTGCCACTGTCGCCTTTGGCTTGCTCACCGGGGATTAGGGATAAATTATTTGATGTTTATTATTACTAAACCTGTAAAGCTGCTTTGTGACATCAGTTAAAAAAAGCGCTTTATAAATAAAATTTGATTTGATTTGATTTGATTTGATATGACTGTAAGAAAATATTGAGTCACATGTTAATATTGATTATTAAAAACACTGTATTGATTTTTAATTAACAGTTTACACGCAAACAATTGTGGTGTAGTTTGTGTTGTGTTTAAACCATGACCACTAGATAGCAGTGTTGTAGTCGTCCACTCCAACACAAACAAGTGATTAAAGGATGTGCTGCTGACATTAGAATAACAAACCAAGCTTACTAGTTATGTTATAAGAAGTACAGAACTGTGGTGTGAGGAGGTCTTATGTATTTTATACAGTTGGCACATTTGTGTGTTGTGAAGCAAAACAGAAATAATTTGTTGTTAAGCTAAACCAGCCATGTTGTGGAAATGCAAATAAAAAGGCAAATCTGTATCATTACACAGAACAAAGTCCTGCTGACTTCTTTTCAAACACATCTTTACCATAAACACCCAATGCAAATATGTAACATTACAGATATTTGATAATATGGGGCAGAATCTCAAAATATCATTCAGAAATCTGTTCCGTGTGCTTGTTTCTGCATCACTAATTATGTTCCTTGGCAAACTGGCTCTAGGTTACTATGGCTAAATGTTAACCTGCCTGGGGACTGAAGATGGAAATGAGCTAGTCAGCTTGTTGTCAGTTGAGATGACCAGCTACACGCTTCAGACTGATTCAGACAAACTATTTTAAGGCTAAATTTAACAGTCAGTACAAAGTAACTGTGACTCCAGAAACACAGGTTAACCCACATCTGGAGAACAGGCAATCTGACACCCCTGGGAGCCAAATCCATCCTTTCTTCAGCCCAAAGGTCAGGGGTGTGTGGAAAATATGATTTGTGCTTCAGTACACAGGTTAAACCAAGAGCAAATTCATCCTACACACGGATCTGTGATTAGAAGCCAAGCTAAGAAAGAAGAGCCGTGTTAGCATGCTGTTTGGGTGCAGTGCCTGGCAACCATTGCGTCATACGGGGCAATCAGCGACAGCTTTCATTCACGAAGGTGCACACACAAACACCGTGGGGTGTGGCCGAAGCTGAATACAGTTCCCTGAAGTGTGATCTCGACATTGCTACAGATCCTGATCAGCTGACAGAAACCCCTCTCGCTAATGTCTGCTGCTGGCTAATCGCTCCTGTGACTGAGAAAGACAAAGGACCATAAAGAAACAGTTATGAGATATTGAGTGTCACAGAGATCCAGAAACTAGAAAAACCAGTCACACTCATCGCTGTGTTATTGCAGGAATGGGTAAATAATGGCCCTGCCTACAGAAACTCTGTGTTAAGAGAGGCTCTTCAGGATTTGAGTTCTCTGTGAATCCTCCCACACCTTCAAATTAGGTTTGGAACAAAGAGTCTCACAGTAGACAAATTTAAAGGAAATGACAACCTAAAAATACCACTTATGAATGTCTCTGTGTGAAGTAAATAAGGAGAGAGAGAGAGACAAAAAATAAACGTTGTTACTGTCTACTCGGCTTGATATTAGTGCTGGGCGATGAAACGATATTGATTTTTTTCACGATAATTTTTCCCTCCATGACGATGATAAACCAGGACAATAGAATTCAATGAGTATTGACGTTTGTTTCCATTTCACGTCTAAGCAGCTTGACAGTAAGTTCAGAAGTCTAATACTGCTGCTAGTTAGCTCCTCCTCACCAGCCGCCAAAATGCTCTGTTGTGTTTAAGACAAGCTGTGATTGGGGGAGAGCGTAGTGGGGAGGGGCGAGAGAGGGCTAGGTCACTGTGTGCTCGTGTGTTTGTGTGAGAAGGAGAAGTAGGGGGGGCTCGCTGTGTGTGTGTGTGTCAGCCTGAGTGCTAGCATTAGCCTGTTAGCTTGGCTCTCTAGCCTGTGGCTGTGGCCACAGCAATCTCAGTAAGTTCCAACAATAAAGCGACGACTGTAAACGTCTTTCTCGTCCATCCTTTCAAAGCGTCCAGCCGGACGCTACAATATTTTATTCTGGCAATAAACATTTTAATATTTAAAATAGTAACATTTCATGTATTTAGTCTGATGTTTTTAGAAAAATGATGTTTAAAACTATGACAGTGTTAGAACATTTAATATCGTGATAATTATCGAGATTGATCAATATAGAAAAATTTATTGTGATAACATTTTTGGCCATATCGCCCAGCTCTACTTTAAACTCCACTGTGCTTTCACAATGTTATTCTTGACACAGTCAAGCCAATAACAATCCTCTGAAGTAACCCAGCTATGCTTTGCAGGTGTGTTAGAAAGGCTTCATAAACATTGTATTTATCCTAAATAGCAGTCTTCCTGTATCTGAAGCAAATGATACTCAGCCATAGTAAGGATCCTAGGTATGTCTGATTTGTGCAGATGCATGGCAGCTGTCAGTATCATGGCAAGATCATGACGCTGCCTTTAATCCTGGTCCCAAAAGTAATTTGTTTACAGGGATCTGTATAAGAACATACTGCCCTTTATAGGTTTAAAATTGCTGCAGCTAACTGAAACCAGGCAGGTCAAAACCAGCAACCACAAACTGTCCACATAGTTAAAAATGAAAGCTCAAATAAAAAAAACGAATCTTGCACACAAACCCTATGAAAAAGGAAGTGTGTATTAAAACATATAGTGACCAGTATTGGTGAGTGCTATGTCACCTAATGTGGACTTGCGTAGCTGGTAGGCCTCAAACTGGTCCTGTAGACTGCGGTAGAGCTTGGTCAGCTCGTTCTTCTGGTGGTCAAGCTTAGGCTGCAGTTGGAGGTTCTGTTCGGCTAGGCTCCGGTTACTGGCCATGGTCATCTCCTTACTCTGCTGCACCTCCTTCACCTGAACGAACACACACACACACACACACACACACACACACACATATTACATTTCACTTTGAGCAGAACAGAAGCTGAAGCAAACAAGCTCCACCAGGTCAATCTGAGATTGTCACATTTATTGAATATAAAATATCATCGTGAACCTTTTTGAATGAAATTATGAAAACAAATGAACTTTTTTTCAGATGCGCAAGTACATCTTCAAGTGAGCCAGACGTCTCCAGTTTTTATCCAAATTAAAAATAAAGAAAGCAACGACTGCAAAGAAGAAAGGAAACCTTAGCTATAAGCCCAGCAGTCTACAGCTTAAAAACTCACTGCACTGGGCTACAGAATGCATAGAGTGTTCATCTTTATCACAATACCGGCTCCTGAAGTACAATCATACAAGAAATATGTTCAGCAAATGAGAATTCACGAAAAAGACCGTTTCACTCTGCTCTCAAATACGAGCACATTCTACTTTTACTCTTACATGGATATATTTTCCATACCGTGCAACTCTTCCACTAAATATAAACACGTCATGCAAATGTAGAAGGAGGACAGGGAACAGAGATCCATGTCGCTGGGCTTGTTGGGAGAAGCCGTTTACAGGAAAGTAGGTTGAAGGGTGTGTTCTAAACACATATACAAAGAGTTAGTTACCTGCAAGAACACGAGAGCTCGACTTTGCTCCAGGTGATTTCCACCCGGAGTCTAATATTGAGATGTTTCCAAAAGGCTGTAATGTTGATCAAATGAATTTTAGGGAATTATCTGAATTCTGGAGGAGCATATCTGGCTCCATCATGCCCTCATTCTACTAATGACTTGATAAAGAAGTTGACTCAGTGAGGACAACACAAAATAAACATGGAACTGTGGACTAGCGTTGAGAGGCATCTCTCACAAAGTACATTCAACTTCCTGCCTAGCTAAATAAAAACAAACGTGTTTTTATTTCATACAACATTTCACTGTTATGCCAGGTTTAGACATTCAAGCTATGATTAATCCTTCTTCAAAACTGAAATTTCCCACAAAAAATATGCAAATGTTATTTCAAATTTGTATAAGAATAGTAAACAGCTTTTAAACGTGATTCAATTAACACCAAACAATCCAGTAGATTGACACTCAAAAGAACCAGGATGAAGACACTGGAGAGGACATGATGGATCTTTCTCAAATTAAAGAACAGAAGATCAGAAAAGTCCAGAACATGGTCATCTTTATGGATGTGAAAACTTGATAAGTAAACAAAAAAGCAGGACGGTGATCAGTGATGGTGACATTTGAGGATGCCTCTGTTGGCAAGAATACAAATGGACGCTTTACCAAAGTCAATCCTCACCTCTCACACGCACAACAAAACAGACGTCTCATTTCTAACTAGGGATGTCCCGATTCGATCTCAAAGATCGGGATCGGGCCGATCACGGCATTTTTTAACTGATCGGTTTCGGCTTTTCTGATCGGATTTTGACACTAGTGGGCGCTGTTTG
>BRDA01010743.1:30328-45328 GCA_036984385.1 Crenuchus spilurus
TAAACGCTAAAATATGCATTAAATGTTTAAAACTCTTCATATCACAGATATACTATTATCTAGTACTATCTATTATACTAGTATTATCTAGTTCTTTTCTAGAAAACAGAAGTATCGGTTTGAGACTCGGTATCGGGAGACACTAAAAAAATTAATGACTCGGATCGGATCGGGAACAGAACAAATGTGATCGGGACATCTCTATTTCTAACACTATGAGAAGAGCTGGTTTACTAGAAAAGACAATTATGCTAGATCAACGGAAGTTAAAAGAGGAAGAACCAACAACAAGATGGATGGATACAATCAGACGACTCATGAAGAATCCAGAAAGAAGCCTTGTGACCCAAACAGAAAGTAAGTGACTTTGTTTAGTGATTACACAGAAACGTTGGTCACAGTGTGACTGAAATGGCGGCTGATAAAATGAACTTTTCCACTGTCTTATCTCACCTTATCAGTCATCAGCGATAAATTAATTCATGTTTGGCTCAGTTCTAACAACACATTCTCATCTTCCACTTTACTTTTACATTTGCATTAAACTTAATGTATATATTATGGCTGGGCGGAGTACCGGTTTGCACTAAAAACCTGTTTTTATTTTTGTTGTGATATGAATATTTGAGATACCAGCCACACCGGTTTAAATAACCTAAACATGTCTGGAACACAGCGTGGTGGTAAACTGTTTCACAGGGGACGTTTTTCATTGCAGCACCACTAAACACGCATGGAACAGAGTACAAAGTATCAGTGGAGTGGTTGATTGAGGTGAAAATGGTACCAAATGAGTACCAAAAATGTATGAAACTAAAATCAGCACACATCAGGTAAAACTGACAAAGCTAAGACAGGCGAGTCACTTGTTAAAGCGTTTTCTAAAAGGTACGACAGAAAGAGCAAATTATCGAGATGACTAACTCCACAATTCATGAAGCCAAAGACATGGTTAGGACAGGCGCAGTTCAGAAAGACAGACTCAGGACTACAATAAAAACGCTTGACTTCAGACATGAGGAAAGACTTTAGCCATATGACTCCTTCACTACATCAGTGCCACCCTCTGAAAACTGACAGAGGTCAGGCAAACCTGTACTACATGTAATACTCATGTGGAAATGTTTTGTTGTACAATGTACAATTCTCATGACAGTGGAATAGGGTACTTTTAAGCACTCTACTGCAGTCATTCTGAATGCAATCAATGTGGTTAAACGGCTAATGCATGAAGAATAAAAACCCCTCACATACTGTGATATAGAATAATAGCCATACTGCTCAGCATTAACACACACACACACACACACACACACACACACACACACACACACACACACACACACACACACACGTGTATCATATTTTATAGCTCTATTTTCTATTTCTGAGGCACTGGTATCACATCTCATTAATCAGACATAACATTTTGTATAAGGATGTTAATTTTAGCACTGAACGTGTCATTAGTCGCGTTTCCATTGCAGTTTTGTGCAAAACTTTATCGATATTCTGTTTTGTTGAAAAAATAATTCGACAAAAGTTTCGCAATTGTGGTGTTTCCATTAAATGTGAAATACTTTTATAAAATCACGTGTGAATATGTTTGTTCTCGCGATAAGTCATTACAAACATGGCGGCAGTGGATGTAAACACATACTTCAGCTTTATACATACTGCTACCACGGCACTAGTGCTCATCATCAGCCATCAGAGGAGACGGCGACTTATCGAGGCTTTGGAGCGACAAGCCCCTTATACTTGGGAGCGGCTACGTATGCGGCGTTTTTGGGAAACTGTAGTCGATGATTTTACAGAAGAGCTGTGGATTCAACAGTTTAGAATGACACACTCAACTTTTAATGAGCTTTGTGATGTTGTGAGATCTCTAGTGGAGCAGCTGCACATTGTCCAAGGATTCTCCTCGTTATTCCAAATATGCCGCGTCATCTTCATCCTCGCACTTTCTGTTGTCTTCTTCTTCGTCATCTTTTTCGCCAATAGAAACGTCCGGTTGTTGATCACGTGACTCCCTTAATGCGAAAAAAGTCAGTTCGAGTGTTTCCATTACACTTTTGTGATATAAACCAATTTCGATACGACTGAAAAACCACCTCATCTTAGCGCAAAAGACTTTTTTTTAAAGGAGTTTTTTTTTTAAAATTGTCGTGTTTCCATTAAGCACATTTTTATTCACAATTCTAATTTGCGATATTTCAGGGTCAATGGAAACGCGACTATTTACATACTAAAATAAATGCTAAGGAATCACATATGCTCCTCTGAACAGGCATTTAGCCCGGCCCCTTTTCTTATTTAACTATTTCAGTCCAACAGGCTTTCTGATCTGTTTTCTAAAGAGCCCAAACATTAAAACTATGCATACACACACATACGACATGATGTATGACATGAATTTTTGAGTGCACGATGACTAGAGTGGAGTGTCATGTTAAAATTATGCATGGAACTTCCCAATCCTGAAGACGAAAAGTAGACAGTCCTGTTTGCCAGCTCTTCAGCGAGTTTCATCCTCGTTATTATGAGTGTGCCATCGGCAGCTTCTCTGCATCGGCTTTCAACACCCAGTCTGCCAAGTGTGCGGCTGGAGGAAGCTGGCATACACATGGCAGTCATTTATGGGTCTTGGCACAGATGGCAGGCATTGAACACGGAAACACTGGTGGCTTCCTATCCACAGCTAGCACTGCGGGATGAGGCAGCACTTTTTTTTCCCTAAAGCACAACAACCAAGACACGAGAACACTGACTGAATCTTCAGCCAAGCGTCACATCTCTCTTAAGGCGTTGTTTCCAGAGCCTTCCTTACACTGCCTCTCATCCGTAGTCATTCCAAATTTCTTGCTGTTGTTTTTCTTTTAAACATGAAAGCATGCCAAGGCTTTGTCTGCATGCAACTGCAATGTGTGAATCCTTTGGGGATACAGCAATGAGCCCAAACATTATTGTTTCTCAACATCTTTTTCCCTTCTTTGTAAAGCGTCCCTGTGTTTGTGAAAGGCGCTATATAAATGTAATCTATTGTTATTATTATTATCATCACTCAGAGAAGAAACAAATAATGTGGTACCTTTAAACCATGCACATGGAAGACTTGAGTGCTCTGGCAAGGGCCAAAATGATTATGGCCAGTCAGCTATGTTGGCGCATAGCTGAAGCATAAAGAGTGATGTGGTGTTCCTGGTCATCAGCGGTGGCATCAACAGTGGTACTCAACTTCCCTAGAACTGAATCAGATCAAGCATCTCTCTGGGATGTGCTCAAACAACAAATCTGATCTTACAGGATGTGCTGCCTGATGTTTTGGTGTCAGATACCACAGGACACCTTGAAAAGGTCTTGAAGAGTTCATACCTTAATGGGTCGCTGTATACTCACACAGTCTTTGGCTTAAGGCAGCCCTGTCACTAACACACCCTAATACAGTCGTTATGGTAAGTGACTGCAAACTGAAAAAGGAAATGATGCTCTATGTCCCTGTAACTCACACAAAACCACAAAGCATACATGTTACAGTGTGGACAACTAGATGAATACAGAAACACTCAGATAAGGTCACATTTGCTGACTAAACTGCTGGGAAATTAAAGTTAAAAGGGACTCTGATAAGCAGCCAGACACATTCCTTTCCTCCAATCTGCCTTAACACAAGAGATTAACTTTTTCCATAGATTACAAACTCGCTCAGCTCCACGCTGATGTTCTTAAAGCAGTCCGATGCAAAGCAGACCCACTGCGAACACTAAATAACACTCCATTCAATCAGCATGTAACACAACCCCAGAGGACTCAGCCACTGCTATATTTGGCAACTGCAGCGTGTCAGGGTTTATATCTCAGTGATATTACTGGAGCTCATACTCACACGAAGCAAAGACATTTGCATTGATTTTCATGGATAACACAGTGACTTTCTCTTGTGAAGAGATGCAAGACTCCAGGCTTTAAAATGCTACAGTAAAATAATTGTTCACGTCAGCTAGCTTAACCGTGTTTTGATAAAAAGGCCTGCAGCTGAAGCCCTGACGCTGCAGATATTACAGATGTCAGGCTGTTTGTCATTTCCCACAAGGAACAAATTTACACCACTTTGCTAACTTCTAAAAATGTGCCTCACTCTTCTATGTTGTGGACAGGGATGGACTGGTCTGAAAACGGGCGGCCGCCCAAGGTAAAAAGTAACAAAAACCAGTCCTTCACTACGTCCCGTCAAGAGCTAACAAATGTATTTCAGTACAGCCGACTACCGGGCACGTCCCAATCGCATTACAGAGAGTAACACCTGTTCAGAGACAAGACAGGTGGACAGTTCAGCTGTTACATACTCCGAGATCTGAATCTGGTCATCATGTTGGTCAAACCCACACATACAGATGACCAGAAAGGGCATGAGTTAGTTATATTCATGAGTTATTTTCACAAGAAAATGAAGTGATGACCTTGAGATAACAGTATGGAAAAATGACCCATGTCCATTTCTGAACTTCTGTACAAATAGCACACGCCTCATTTACATTACAGAAAGGTGACTCTGAATCATCACAAGACCTGTATGATGATGACTCACCTCCAACCTGAGGTTATTAGGTAATGTCAGGACCCTTTCATGTTCATTTCCAGAGAACTGAAACTGAAAAATCACACTACTGTAGTAAATTACAGCCTCACATTCCTTGTCTTGATAGACATTCCTATACTGTTTCTTCCTTCAACAAACCCAACACTGTGTGAAAAGCTGACCTGGATAAAATTCTAGCACATTCCAAAAGAAATCACCGAAATGACAATTCATCATCAGGACACGCTGACCATGTCCTTTAGCCAAATAATGAAGTTTAACATAGATATTCTGCTCCTCAGAAAACAGTCCACAGAACTTCAACATGTATGTGTGCTTCTTTCTTCTGTCAAATCAAAGTAAACATCACAATGCTTGTGTAGACAAGAGCTATTGTGTCTGAGCTAAAAGAAGTGAACACAATCTCAAGGGTCAAAAACGATCCGCCACCATACTTGGCAGCTGAGAAAACCCCCTACATTATCTTATTTCAGTTTGTCAGAACTACTTTCTGCACATTTCTTAAGCTCTTGTTAAAAGATCATGTTTACACATACACAGTATCTTTATCACTGATGATGACAAGGAGAAGAAGACTATAGCAGATGTGCTGTGATGAAAATTGTCAACTGATTAAATACAATCTTTAAAGAGTATTAAAAAGGAAAACCTATCTATTCACGAAGTTTGTATTGAATTACCAAGTGTTTCTTTGCGAAAAAAAAGATTTGGAGTTTAAAAAACAATTAATCTGTTTTATTTTAGGGGGTTAGTGAAGGCCGGGGACTACACAGAACATTAAGGCTACATAAGCTCGAATTAAACCTCAGAAATGAGAACACTTCACCGCCGTTACCACCACGAAAACGCAGTGACAGCGTTAAAAGTGTCCAAAACTGAACATACCGACCGCTTCTCGAAATCTTCAGAATGTTCCCGAACACATTATAATGAATAATCAAGTTTAATCTTACAAACACTTAAGAAAACATATGTTTTTGTTGGTAAAACTTTGTTTTTCTGGTGGTTAGAGTAACTAGCTAAGCTACAACGGTCACTTTCACACCTCTCGCGCTCACCTCATCAACATCCTCAACGATCTTGTTGAGCTTCTCGTCGTCTTCCAGCAGCTCCATTAACTGAGCGATGGAGAAAGCGCTCAGCTTGTTTCCAAAGCGAGCCATTTCTGGCGCAGCTGTGTCTCTGCTCGGCTCCGCTCTGGCCTTCTTCACAACTTCGAGACTTGAGGAGGAGAAAAAACAAAACAACCGCAGCGACCAGACAGCCTACTTTCTCAAGCCGGAAGAAGAAAACGCTCCAATTCGCCGAACGTACGCCCTACTTAGGGCACTTCGAAGTGCGCTGTCTAGTGTTGTTTCAATGCGAAGAGTAAAACATTTTTTATTGAGTATTCACAAATCAACATATGTGAATCCAGAGAGGCAATACAAGAATAGAGTATTTAATAAATAAATAAATATATATATATAAAAAAACAGATTTCTGCTTTACAACTGGCCAATCAACTCAGAAGAAGAAGCATGTGACTTCCTTAAGTGGATTTTTGTAAACAAAGACCTACTTTAGTGGCAAATATTGTTTTATGGTTTTAAATACAACATTACGACAATTTTCTTTCAGTTTTCTCTATCTCGTTGCAAAACCGGAGATGTTTAAATGAGCATTTGATTGTTTTTTTTTTTGTTTTTTTGTTTTGTTTTTTTAATCGTCAATTTTAACTGTGAGCTTCTTCAAATGTCTCCGTTTGGGTTTTCAACGATCTAGATGATGAAAGTTAATAAAGTTAAATAATGATAAAGTTCTTAATTTTTTATCCTTGTAGGAGTTCAGGATCGTTCTAAAAGTGTTTTCTTACCATCTCAAATGTATACATACAGTAAAGGAAGACTTGCCAGGTGGTTTGCTGTTTTAAAGCTATTTAATGAACTATAAAAATGAACTATAAAGGAAGCTTTTTATTAGAATTAACAGTGAATACACACATAAACACTAGCAAGCACAGTACACATACACAGAGCAGTTGTGCCCGGGGAGCAGTTAGGGGTTAGGTGCTTTGCCTCTTTTTATTTCTTGCTATTTCAAGGAACTGAACAGGCAGCCTTTGGGTCCAAGACACACTTCTCTAATCTGTAGGCCACAGCTTCCCCAAAATGTCTTTTATCCTCAAGACGAATTGTTTAATGATGCAATAGAGAGGGAGAAATTTGCAAGTTCTTTCAAAAAATTTTCTTTGAGGTTTTTAAACATTTCAATAATTTTCTCACACATTTGACAAACAAATGTAGATCCTCTGCCTGTCTTTGCTCCTCAGAGCCTTTTGTGAATATGCATTTATATATATATATATATATATATATATATATATATATATATATATATATATATATAATAACCTAATTACTAATCCTAAATTGTCCCATCCCAACTTTTTATGTGTATGGATGTCTGTTATTGAATAAATATTATTATATATTAAATAAATAAAAGTTGACCAGACAAAAACATGAAGTATCTTGGGTTAGGCATTTTCCACACTATCCCAACTTTTTTGTAGTATTATAATTCCAATAGGCAAAGAAACTCAACTCTGTGTATGACACTGGATCTGTCAAAGGGAATAGGGCATAAGCACACTTGCTTCCGGATAGAACACACCCTGTAAATGCCCCTTCTCTGGTTATTCAAGATCCACAGTGACGTCGGCCTCTTTGGTGTGTCTCTAGAACACAGTTTGGGAATGTTTGCACTCACATGACGTTCTATACAACACAGCCACAAACTAGGGATACCAGCATTCAGCACTGTTTACCTTTGACAAACAGAACACTATAGAGCAAATATTCCCACTGGCTTGATGACAGTACACCACATATTATACACTGCATTCTTTAACAGAGCAAAGACATTCTTCTAAAACCATTAAGGCTGCATCACTGATTTTAAAGAAATATTTATTTGGCAGAGTGTTTATGATACATGGCATACATGATTAGAAATACAGCTCAGTCAGGCTTGCAGAATATATCATAATGACTGGACATAACCATGTGGTCTCCAATGGAGAGCAAGAGTCTGGATGCATGTTTAAGGAATTTCATGTCATTCAGCCTCCGCAGGAGCTCAAGGTTCATCTGTGGAAGCTGTTAGTGGTCTCATGCAACCATGTACCAGACATGTTCCATGGTGGACAAATCAGGACCTCCTTCATTTCACATCTAAGAAAACTGAAGTTGCATGAAAGGTGGCCACCATGTTGGTGAATCCATATCCATTTGTGTAGTATTTATTGATAATAGCTACACGTAAATAAAATAACAATAACATTTTAATGTGCATGTTCATTGTAATCATTCATGTTGATTGTACAGATGTTCTAGATACATTCAGATCAGCTTAAGCTACTGGCACAATGGTGTGACATCCTTACAGTACATTTCTAGCTCAGTTACAGTAGAACGGCATGACATTTTAGAACAATGTCAGCGCTCCTGGATGCTGTATTCATACAGGCTTTTAATTTAAGCTATAATCATTAAGCCCGTTTCCTTAAAGCTGCACTACGCAAAATAAAAAAATATATATTAAAACTGAAAGAAGTAGCATTTCTGGGCCCTAAACCCTAAAATATTCATACAAATATAAGATGGGTTGTAGGACCACTTCTTTATGTATTAACATCAGGCACAGGTACGTATTCTGGGGCCTTGGGGCCCAAAACATCCCTATCAACTCACCAAGACATTAACCATGAAAGAGGTATTTTCAACAGACCTAAATAAAACCATAAGAACAAACAAAACAATATAAATATGAATAAATACAGTTAATAAGGTTTTCAAGTTATTGCTGATCACCAAACCAAATGTGCTGGAGCTCCTCCTAAACACATGACATGTAAACCAAAGCTGTGGATGATCAAGGAGGGAAAACCACCAACATGCATCTGCAGTCATCCTGTGAAGCTGCTAAAACCTGATCTTACACACTCATAAAGGTCAAAAGGCTCAAGAAGTTCTGGCTCACTGGATGGGTTGACTTTCTGTACAAAATCAGTAGATGGTTTGGGGGATCTGGCAACCCTGTATTAGTGAGACTGATGTTAGTAAAACTGGTAAACAGAGGTGTTAGTAGCTGATGTGTGATGGAGTATTAGAGGATCTGGTAACCCTGTATTACTGAGACTGATGTTAGTAAGACAGAGGTGTTAGTAGCTGATGTGTGATGGAGTTTTAGGGGATCTGGCAACCCTGTATTAGTGAGACTGATGTTAGTAAAACTGGTAAACAGACGTGTTAGTAGCTGATGCGTGATGGAGTATTAGGGGATCTGGTAATAGGTGATAGGGGATAGGTGCTGGACTGTACATGATCAGGTGAAGAAGGTGAATAAATGCCAGCTGGCTGCTTTTACTGTTTTTACAGCGACGTGAGTAAACGAGAGAAGCCTACGCTGCCTCACCCACTACACACATGTGTACAAGCAAAAAGACAGGAAATCTGATCTGACCGTCACATTCAAGTGTCCACAGATCTGATATCTGATCTAGAACCACATATGAAAGTGACTCAGATCTGATGTGAAAAGATGGGATTTGACGTCCACACAGCCTGAAAACATCAGATCTGAGACACTGCAGCCTGATAATGTGAACGTAGCCTAATGTTCTTATGAATGTTTTGTGTAATTATTAGCGGTGTAAAAAATAACCGATTTGAATCAGAAGACTGATTTTGACTTGAACGATGTGAGTGCATCGGTACATGGACCCCTGAAACGGTCTATTTGTAAAGTGAACTGGCCCGATTCAAGAGCTGTCAATCGGTTTTGTATGCTTCTGCTGTGCTCTCTCTCTCTCCCTCCATCCATCCCCCGCCCCCCTCCCCTCTCCCTCTCGAACTGTCGCGATACGTCGTCACAGTCACGTTTGACAGACAAACGTCCGACCACATATATACTGTACAACGCTCCGCTGAGCTTATAATCTAAAGTTTAGAAGAAGTTCTGTCTTTAAATGAAGAACGGAGAACATTTGGTGAGACGACATGAGGAAAGTGGTTATGACACTAGCACCGTTAGCCCAAAGACACGGCAGGACAAACACAGAAAAACAGGACGTCTTCAGCCAAAACTCGACCACAACTCAGGTAGAGCCAAAGCAATAACGGCTTCAATAGCCTGGTTCACTGTCAAAGACTTAAGACCACACTGTGTGGTGGAGAATGAGGGCTTTGGGGACTTGTTTAAAACATTGGAGCCTCGGTACCACATCCCAACGCCACAGTATTTTACTGTTTCTAACTCGTATTATTTCCTACACTATTATATTGAACCCAATCGTATCGAAATCCTCCTCAATCGAACCGAACCGAATTGGTCCAATTTAAAATAAATCGTTTCTGAATCGTATCGTACCGCATGAATCGAGATACATATCGGATCGTCATTGATTGGACAGACACACACCCCTAATAATTACACATCTCCACCAGAGAGGACCAAACACCCAACATACACAGTGCAGCTTAAATACAATTTTGCTAATTAATGCTGTATATTTAGAGCCTTTCAAGTATTTTAAACAGAGGTGCTTGTGTGGGCTTCCTCCTGTTCTAGAAGATGCCATTAAAGCTATTTCTAACAGTCGTATTAGTGATTTGACCCCACTGTGAGAACCTACAGTACCAGACAAACGTTTGAACACAAAAGCAACAATTTAATTTAGCCAAAACTGATCATAACCGACTCAAAGCACTGTGAGGTCAGAGATGTGCTACCCAAACACATGTTTGTGTATCTCAGGTCTTTTGAATGGTACTGTAATGAAAGTACTGCTGTAGAGGACATTCTCAGTATTTTGATGTAAATTCATCCTCGCTGCTCTCTCCTTCACTGTCCTTCTCTCGCACCTTTGGGCTCCATGCTGGTTCTTTGGGTAAAAATTCAACCCCATGCATCTGCCTCTGGACCAGCCTGGAGTAGAGTCCTTTCTGGCCCATCAGCTCCGTGTGGGAGCCCTGCTCCACCACTGTCCCACCGTCCATCACAACAATGCTGTCGGCACGCTCCACGGTGCTCAGCCTGTGGGCAATCACCAAGACCGCGTGGTTCTCCATGATGCTGTTCAGGGCCTGCTGAACCTACAACACAACAGAGCAGCTGTGTTAGCATTTCACCAGGACTGCAGAGTAAAGGAGGAGTTTAAGATTCAGACTCAGGATAGTATAGTCCATTTACATAGTTTTCAATTACTTATAGTTCAAAACAACCTTTATGAGCATTCTCCACCTACCACATGCTCACTCTCTGAGTCCAGAGCGCTGGTGGCCTCATCCAGCACCAGTACACGAGGGTTTCTGATGAGGGCTCGAGCGATGGCCACTCTTTGTTTCTGCCCTCCAGACAGCTGAGTTCCCTTTTCCCCAACATCTTCAACACATAACACCTGTGAGACATGCTTACCTAACACACTAACCAACAGTTAATAAATATACATATTTTGGTTTATTGGCTTCCCGCCGGACAGGACTGACTTTGGGTTAAAAGTTATCTGGCTATACTGAGAAACCCCTTTTTAGTGAAATACCCAACACCTCCCTCCCCATCCACTACATCCAACAACAACTACAATAATAATTACAGTATAACAATGAATCACCATTTATTATTGTTGTTGTTGTTAGTAGTACTACGTAGTAGTAGTAGTAATAGTAGTTTTAGTATTAATAATAATAATAATAATAATAATAATAATAGTAGTAGTAGTAGTAGTAGTAGTAGTAGTAATAGTAGTGGTATTATTAATAACAGTAATAGCAGTAGTAATAGTAGTAGTATTAATAATAATAATAATAATAATAATAATAATAATAATAATAAGTGATATTATTATTATTATTATTAATAGCAGTAGTAATAGAAGTATTATTAATAAAATAATATTAATAATAATAATAGTGGTATTATTAATAACTAATAGCAGTAGTAATAGTAGTAGTATAAATAAATAATAATAACAACAACAACAACAACAATAATAATAATAGTGGTATTATTAATAACAGTAATAGCAGTAGTAATAGTAGTAGTATAAATAAATAATAATAACAATAATAATAATAGTGGTATTATTAATAACAGTAATAGCAGTAGCAATAGTAGTAGTATAAATAAATAATAATAATAACAATAATAATAATAGTGGTATTATTAATAACAGTAATAGCAGTATTAATAGTAGTAGTATAAAAAAAAAATAATAATAATAATAACAACAATAATAATAATAGTGGTATTATTAATAACAGTAATAGGAGTATTAATAGTAGTAGTATAAATAAATAATACTAATAATAATAATAATAATAACAACAATAATAATAATAGTGGTATTATTAATAACAGTAATAGCAGTATTAATAGTAGTAGTATAAAATAATAATAATAATAATAATAATAACAATAATAATAATAGTGGTATTATTAATAACAGTAATAGCAGTATTAATAGTAGTAGTATAAATAAATAATACTAATAATAATAATAATAATAACAACAATAATAATAATAGTGGTATTATTAATAACAGTAATAGCAGTATTAATAGTAGTAGTATAAATAAAAAATAATAATAATAATAATAATAATAATAATAATAATAATAATAATTGTTTATATTAATAATAAATAATATTTATAATTGTAAAGTATAGCCAGTCTGAAGGTGTATACAGCCCAGTTCCAGCAGTAGTCTGAAGGTAAATCTAACTTCAGAAGTGAAGTCTGTAGGTAAAATCTGTAGGAGGGTTTCAGGTACAGTGAGTGTGAGCTCACCTGTGTCGTAGCCTTTGGGAAGGCTGCAGATGAAGTCATGAGCATTAGCTTTGGTAGCAACTGTGATGATGTCGTCCATCGGAGTGTCAGAGAGACCATAGGAGATGTTTTTCTGCACCGAACGAGCAAACAAGGTGGGTTCCTGGCCCACCAGTGCTACCTGCAAGTGAAGAGGCTCTGTATTTAAAACTGTGTCGACAGCACACCCTTGTGGTCATATTATATCTGCCACAGACAGAAATGACTTCTGCCATGGACAGTGTGCTGTGTAGAGGAAAAAACTCTGGATGAATGTCTATGGACAGCCATGCAGCCTCTATATGTGCCTAAAGTTCATCTGGTGCACCAGACGTTGTGTGATTATGTCCCAGATGTGCTCAGTGGGGGACAAATCCATGTCTCCATTTACCTAATAATCCTGTTGGAATATGGGACCAGGGGATTTCAGTAGATTAGACATCACCTTACCCTCACCTCTGTGTGTGCCTCAACCTCAAGCATCAACTCTGTGCTGCATCACAAGCTCATCACTATGTCTGAGCAGTGAACAGTAACAGCCTACCTTTGAGTGAAGGTAGCCATGCTGGTAGGTTTGAACTGGCCGGCCATCTAGCAGCACCTGTCCTTGCTGAGGTGCATAGAAGTTCTCCAGTAGACACACACAGGAGCTCTTCCCACTGCCCGACGGACCCACCAGTGCTGTCACCTGACCTGGACGAATGCTGAAGGACACGTTCTGGAAATACAGCGCAAGAGTTTAGTTCAGGTGTGGTCTGTAAAATCAGGCTTTAACGCTTATCTACATGGTGGAAGATCTCCAGGACCAGGTCTGAGCAGCCCTTCTTTAAAACATATGTATTTTTATTACAAGTGTAAAAATAGACCACATACCTTCAGGATATCCGTCTCGGGCCTTGTTGGGTAGGCGAACGACACGTTTCTGAACTCCACCAGGCCTGTGAAAGAGTCTGGAGCTTCTCGGCCATCCAGCGTGTGCTTGGGTTTCCGATCAATGTACTCAAACACTTTCTCTGCTGCTCCCACACCCTGCATCAGTCCTGTGTACACGGCCGATATGCTCTGCAAAGCACGTCAGACAGAAAACTGAGCCTCCTGTAGCCTCCTTCTTCTGTATTCAGGACCCCCGACAGAGCAGCTATTACCTGTGGTGGATGATTCTCAGCACTACAGTGACTCTGATGTGGTGGTGGTGTGTCAGTGTGTGTTGACACAGCAGAGCTTGTTGGTCCAGCTCGTAGATGTAAAGTCAGAGACAGCAGCTCAGCACAGTTTGTGTTGGCCCTCCATTGGTGCTCACATGGCTCTGCTGGCTGGTTGTGATGTTTAAAGACATCAGCAGCTCATACAAGAACACACTAACACACCACCACCACGTCACTGTCACCGCAGTGCTGAGAATGATCCACCTGCTCTGGGGGGTCCAGACCAACACAAACAGTCATGTGCACACGTCTCACCTCCATGCATTCACCCAGCTCCAGCACATAGATAAAAAAAGAAATGAGGGTCCCTCCGCTCATCTGATCAGACACCACCAGGTGTCCTCCGTAAAACAGAATAGTCACCTCCAAAGCCAGCTCTGTGATCTGGAACAGATACGAGTGACACGATTAATACATTTAATATTATAACCTCATAATTCTCACTAATCCTAAACCTGACACTAAACAGCTGCTATTAATAAACACAGTCTTTTACCGGCAGCTCAGTGTCCGTCCTGCTGAATGGCGCCCTCTTGTGGTGCAAATCTGAATTATACAATTAACCTACATAATGTCCATTCAGTGCTGCGCAGCTCTAAATAAAAGTGTGCTGCTAAACTCTAAAAACTACATGTTTACTGTTGATTATAATACAAACAATGAAACATTTTCTGACCGTTTGAAGGATTTGTTTACATTAACAGTTGGTCTTTATTTCATGTAGCATCTGTAATAAAACTGTATAGAAGAGGATATGGAGGCGTTGCTGGTTTAACTCCAGTTTGTGGTAAGATTAATCCTAGATTAGGTCGCACACCTTAACGCCTCCCCACACAAGGTGCCTACGGCTCTGCCCCACATGTTTGTATAAGCATTGTTTTATAAAATACCCACACAGCTGGACCACATGAAACAGGCGTAGGCCAGCGCTTGCTTCTTGTTAAGTGTGAACACCTCCAGCAGTCTGTCGTAGTACGAGTTGGCCTCCTGCTCCTCGTTAGCAAAGCTCCGCACCGTCCGCATGGCAGATATCGTCTCCTCGGCAAGTTTGTTGGCATTGGCCAGCGACGTCTGAACCTCTTTAGTTAATTTCTACAGAATGAAAACAGCCTTCATGTGATTTATTACATAACAGAGGTTGTGTTTCAGAAGTACAGCCAGACAGTTCAGAACGTAATCATACATTCAGTGATATATTTTATACTCATTATGTGTAAATGTTTTAATGTTGATCAGCATGGCTTATAGCTCGTACGCTGGTTGACCAATCAAGCACATTAATATCATGGCCTGTAAACCATTTAGTAGTAGTGTTGGCACTGTGGGCAGCTGCTGGGCATCTCCAT
>BRDA01010743.1:54004-69087 GCA_036984385.1 Crenuchus spilurus
ACGTTCCCCGAAGCTTACAGTATTCACATCAGAATGGAGGATTTTGCCGCTTGTCACGCTTAACCTGATTCCCATTGGTGGGCTCCAAAAACTGACTATTCAATAGTGAAACGTGGACAGAGATTGGAAGCCAAACAGCGCCCACTAGTGTCAAAATCCGATCAGAAAAGCCGATACCGATCAGTTAAAAAATGCCGTGATTGGCCCGATCCCGATTTTGAGATCGAATCGGGACATCCCTAGTGTAAACACATTGTGTGTGGCTTCACTGAACACTGTCTCTGAAAGCCCTCTGCTGTAGCTTCACTGTGGTGATGCCCAGTTAATAGCAGCCATCCTCTCGTCCTTCATCACCGGGCAATTTCTCACTACAGAGCTGCTCGTCTGGACATTTGTGAATAATGGAAATTAGTGATAGATCAATTAACCTATCAGCCGATTAATTGGGACGATTATTATCACTTTTAGATAATCAGCACTGGCCAATTATTTTTAAACAACAAGCCGATAATGTCTGTAAGCAAACAATGTACAATGTTAGAGCTCCCCCTAGTGTCAACTTCACCACTGTACATGCTATTCATATCTTAACAGATGCACAAAAGTCACAAAAACAAAAACATTAGAAATATAAACTAGATACCAGCCGCCCTGCTCTCTAGAATCCGTTTTTAGTGGAAACACTGATAGATTAAGTGGTTTACAGGGTGTTACATTGTCTTACGGTTTGTCTGAGTTGGTTTTGTTGCTCCTGCATGGTAGAGATGAAGGTTTCCTCAGCCTCCTCGCTGAGAGAGTAAGTTACTCCTGACTCCTGCTCATAGTTCAGCAGATCCAGCTTCATAAACAGACGAAACACTATTTCAGTAAAGTCGTTTTGTCTTTTGTAAACAGTTCCTTTCTTATATGGACGCCTCGCCCATGTGTTACTAAAACAAAGACATGTAAACTGGCATAACAGACATTTAAATAACTGTATTTTAGATGTTGAATTGATTTAATAAAAATATTTGTAGTTAGCACTTTAGCCTGCATACTGTTTTTTATGCAGTACAGTGTCCCGAGGGGGTTTAACAGAAGGATTTGGTCCTTACCTCAGTGGGCATGCTGGCTTTTCTATTAAACATCAGGCTGTACGGTGTGAACTTAGTCGTGGTGTTAACTGTAGTCCGGAACAGAGATAAAACTGGGTCGAGAAAATCGTCCCATTCTGTCTGCTTCTCTGCCACCACCTGCTTTATAGCGTCTTTGAGGAGAGCGTTACTGTGGTCATACAGAGCGTTGCACTGCGGCGGGTCTGCTGTGGACACTTTCTGCCCAATATTCCACCTCTCACACAGGTGTTTAGTCACCTAACATACAACAACAAATGTAGTCAAACCTTCACGTCTTGTTACTTATGAAGTTTGGTTTTGCATTGAGAGCCATGAGGCTAATGTAGCTAACAAGCACTGGAAGTGTATGTACACCAATTAGCTTTATGAAGGCCAAGTCCACACACAGGGCACCACAAAAGCTTTCTGGTGTGCAACTTCATAAGGGCACTACTTCCGGCACTAATCACCACCACCTCATCATCAACTCATCACAAGAGTACTGAATGGAGCAGAGAACACGGCACCACAGCTCAATGCTGGGCCCTCTAGCCCACCTGGCATAGGTTTATGTTTAGTCATAATCTATTGGCAGTACTTTTCTACAGGGCCTAGACAAGCTGTGTGTACATCTGTGTAAACTTCAAGCAGCTGAATGCATTCATTAGAAGGCGTGTCCACAAACTTTTGGACATGTAGTGTATAATTGATGAGTAAAATGTGTTTTTCACTAAAGCATCACTTTAACAGAGAAAGAGCAATTTTACCTCCTCACAAAAGTCCACACTTTGACAGCAAAACACAGTCTTTGCTGATCCGTACCTGCAACGTTACAGTGAGTGTGAGGCTGGTATAAAATCTCTGATCAGAAAACAGTAACATAATAATTAATTAATAATTATTAGTATTATAATAATAATAATAATAATAATAATAATAATAATAATAATAATAAATTATTATTATTATTATTATTATTATTATATGATTAATAACTAAATAATAATAATAATTATTATTATTATTATTAATGATTATTTCTGTGTTACCTGTAAATGGATGATGAAATGCATCTTGCAACACAGAGAGAATCCTTCCTTTGGATGGGAAAGGCCTCCACCCACTTACTGTAATAGTCTGTGATGATGACAATGTGGGTATTTCCTCCTGGTGTAGTACTCGGGAATGGACCTGGAAGATATTTATTTTCATTTTCACATTTATTTCCAACACAGCCAAGTCAGATTTGGAGTCCAAATTTTGCTTCTTTACTTTAGAACTGGAGGCTAATGTTGCTAACAAACACTAGAACTCAATAGTCACCTAAAATAGCCCAGACGTTTCGGTCAAAGTACATCACCAGAGCTTCTCTGATCCCACTAAAACCTTATCCAGACCTTAATGAAAGTGTCACAGACTAGTGGATGTGGTTTAGGACACTGTATGACTTTCTAATGGTCAGCTGTCTAAGAGCAAAGCTGAATGAGTTTTTGTTATTATTTACAGCTCACAGTAAGTCACACTGTGTCCTAAACCACATCCACTGGTCTGTGAGACCTTCACCTTACAGTAAAGACAAGTGTTGACCAACCCTTTACTGATGTTTGAGTGCCAAATGAATAGACCTGAACACTCCTTCTGTACTGCTGAACGGTGCCCTCTTGTGGCACAAATCTGAGTTGTAAGATGAACCAACATTAAGTCTCTTCAGTGCTGTGCAGCCTGAATGATGAGGTCAGAGGAAAAACATGAAAATCTGGTTGTTGTTAATATACTGAGTTAAAGTACTTGCTCTTACCTGTTATTTCAGCTGCCACAATCTCCCACGGACCGTCGACTTTTAAGGGCCGTACTGTCCGTGCCATGTTTTTATTACGTTCAGCATGCTGACACGTTTCACACAGCTTGATCTAGATCAGATTAAAGCACAGAGACATCGTAAATCTCTGTATTTGATGTGCACCAAGGCATTAAGGTGATTAAAATGTTGTTTAACTGACTGATATTAATGTTGATGATTTATTTAATGAATCAGGTTTCTGTTGTTTGTAATATGAGAACAAACTAGACCTTTAAAGGGCTCATATACTACAGTTTTCTTACATTTACTTTCCCCCTGAGATCCACGTACGAATTAGAATAAATATTGATGGACTGTTTTTTATAATTCATGCACGAAAGGGTTCAAATCTGTACTGGTTACAGCATTTCTATACTGGTGAGATGAAGTTTAACCAAAGCACCAACCCAGTCCACCACATCTTTGACGATGCCAAGCCAGTAGTACTTGCTCTGGATCCTGTGGACCGTTTTCTTCTGACCCAGATGAAGGCCGACGTCGCTGAAGTGACAGTCCAGAAATATCTGCCTCTTCCGTTCTGCTTCAATCACCACTTCACGCTTCTCCTCCTTCTTTGGGCCCACGTAGTAGAGCCGGCCGTCTACCAGCACAAACATTTTACATTGTGAAAGTAAACAAATCACAGCCAAACGGTTGCATGAAGTTGTTTTAACTTACTCACTGGCTTTTAGTGTTGTGCTGGTATGAGTGGACCCCCACAGAGCTGACTGATCATTCTCAGCAGTGCAGTGACACTGATGTGGTGGTGGTGTGTTAGTGTGTGTTGAGTGGATCAGACACACTGCTGGAGTAAAAATAGTGCACCAACCAGCCAACAGTATCAGAACTAGAGGACCAATACAAACTGTGATGAGCTGCTGTCTCTGACTTTACATCTACAAGTTGGACCAATACGGTAGGTGTGTCTCTAGCAGCTCTAACACACCACCACCACATCAGTGTCACCGAGAATGATCCACCAGCTCTGTGGTAGTCCTGATCATTAAAGATCAAAGTATACAGATGGGCTACAGTCTGTAACTGTAGAACTATAAAGTGCTAAAGTGTAGACAGGTAGAGGTGGTGTTAATGAAGAGTCTGGTAGATGTTGAGGAGAACTGAGGTTTTCCCTCACCCTCGATCATAAACTTCTGCGCGTATCTTTTCAGGTTTTTCTTCCTGATGGGGTTCATGTCCTGCGGGTAGCAGCCTTCAGCCACCAGCGTATAAATATCCCCCAGACGGCTGGAGCTCGACTCCACCACCACCTCCTCCTCCACCTGCAGAGAGTCCACGCTCAGCATCGCGCCCTGAGTACCACAACCTGACCATCACCAAGAAAACACCCTGTTAAAGCTCCATTACTCCTAGTCAGCGTCCAGCAAACACACGAAACACAAAAGTGGACAAACCAGGTGTTAAGAACCACGACTGAGGAGTGAAATGACTTTTAAGAACATTAGTAAGTTTAGAAACTGTTACAAAGAACAGAATTACAGCGAACTGTCCAGTAAATAATGGAGTACGGACCGCACTCCGGTGTCTGAACACTAGTCACTGTTTCTACCCGGACGCATTTAAAAGTCGGACCAAAACAAACCGACATCCGGTGCGTCTCAATACGAAGACAAGTTCACTTAGAAGAGCACAAGAAAAAACGGAAGAGGACACGAACGATGCTAAGAAAAACAGTTAAAACATGTCTTTGCTTTAGCGTATGTCATTTATTTATTTTATAACTTTTTGTCTACTTTGTTTTAGTTTACTCGAATATTACTTTTTCGTTTTATGTTTTTATTTATATTTTATCTTGAGTATGTTAATTTTTATTAGTGTATCCCTTTAATACCATTGATTATACTGGTTGCATTTTATTATTTTCTTAATATTGATTATCTATTTCCCCCTCTGGGATTTTTACTTTGTATTGTAAAGCACTTTGAGCTGTATTTTTAACGTATGAAAGGTGCTAAATAAAAAAAGATGATGATGATTATTATTATTATTAGTTGTGGTAATATACAAGTTTAGTACACATGAAATATATGCATTTACTAACATATAAACCTCATATAAAGAAAATAATAAATACAGAACGTGAATAAATTACAATTAAAATATAAGAAAGAAAAAAATATTTATTAGTGAAAGACTAAAAATACATTGGCAATATTGTATTTGTAAATAGCTAATTTTCTTAATAAAGACTAATGCACTGACACCATAAAACGAAGCTTTCTGCTTAATTTTTACATTAATATAAACTCCAGTTTTGGAGCCCTTTATGTGCTGTATTTTTTATAAACAGCCATAGTTGTTAGTGTTTTTTGAAAAAAAGATGTTATACGTCTTAAAATTATTTCCATACATTAATGAAAATACTGGGAAGGAAATGTAATCCGTGTTTTTAGCAGTTTAGCGCCTTTCACACCCATTCAAAGAGGATTTACTCACGCGCGCCCTCTAGTGGTCGTTAATCGTTTGGGCCCAGACAAGGAAAGACGTCAGTAAACTATTGAGTTCACAAGAGCGCAAGGACACGAGCGTGGAATCGAATGCACCCATTGAAGCGTTTATGGCTGGAGCTGACTTAAATTACTCAACTGCACCAAAAAATTATGTAGTCTTCTTCTGTTAAAGTTTTTCTGATATCTATCTGATCTAAAATCATTAAAAGGACGATTTATACTATTTAAAAAAAAGTATAAGATAATGCAGACTTTCTACAGCTGTGGCTGTTATTACACTGATAATATTTTTCTAAAGGAATATAAGCTGCATGTTAGATTCATATCAGAAGAGCAGTTCAGAAAAGACTATCAAAACGTAAGCTGTTATATTACTTCTGTCTTTATTGTGGGGTTGTTATAGGGGGTTGTCCAGTTCTCATTTAGTCCACTACCTTTCAGAGCGCTGCTTGGTGCCATCAGTCCATCTGTTTCTCTGTATAGATATCTGGCCACCACATCAGTGTCACTGCAGTGCTGATCCACCTGCTCTGTGGGGGTCCTGACCATTGAAGAACAGGGTGTAGCAAAGTATACAGAGAAACAGATGGACTACAGCCTGTAATTGTAGAACTACAGAGTGAACCTGTAGTTATGCTCAGTGGAGATAAAATGTTCAATGAGTGTAGATACAAGTAGGTGGTCATAATATTTTTGATATGACTGTATTTATAGTGATGACGACAAGTCAATTAACGTACATTTAGAGTTGTGGTATTTCAGTCTTTACTACTTCTTTACAGCACACAATCCGTATTATTATAGACTGTATTATATTTGTAACATCCGGTTTGCTGTGTCCTTTGTGACCTGTTTTGATTTTTGGGGGCTGGAGCAGCTTGGTAGCTTCCTGACTAAGCTCATCAGCTCAGAAAACCCGAGCTGGCCCTAAAGGACCATAATTGAGCACCTGACAGTAAATAACTGAGCAATTTTCTGCATTTCACCTTCTAGATCCTGAGGTCTCTTGGTTGTACCACTGAGGCTCAGTTCAGAGATGTTCTCCAAAAGGTGAGTATGTTCTGAAAAGGTTTTTTTGTTGCTTGTTATAAAAATGCAGAGTTGATGACTGCTTTTATCCACAGGTCCAGGCGGAAGTTGAGAGGCGTAAGAATCTTGCAGTGCAGTCAGCAGAAAGGAAAGCAGCCATTAAAGAGATGTACAAACCCCTGTATGCACATGTTTACCATCTACAGGTACTTACACTGCTCAGCGAGCTCCTGGACATCAGACAACTCTTCAGATCTCATCAGAACTGATCCAATGAAATCACCCTAAGATAAGCTCATATGTGAAAGTCTGGCAAATTTACTCCATTTAAGTCATCTCAGGTTTCCTCGTGTAGATTAACAGCTCCTGTGCAAAACTATGTTCTTAACCATAAAACACTAAGTATCATATTTAATGCACAGTTGAGTTTTCAAAACCTCTTCCTCATCAATGTGTTATTTAACCTTTATTTCACCAGTCAAGTCATTAACAACATGCTTCTTATTTGAAATGGCAGCCTGGCAAAACGGGGCATCAGCATAAAGGTGAAAAGATAAGTCCTGAACAGAGAAAACAATGTAATTTATATAAATGGAAAATATTGTTGGGCCTAAGATTGAGCCCTGAGGGACACCTTTTTTAACTGAGAGAGTATCTGAAAGGATTTGCTCCATCTTCACAGACTGAACCCTGTCTGAGAGGTCATTTGAGAGCCATGCCAGAGAATGATTTGAAACTCCAATGCTGGCAAGCCTATCTATTAGAATCGTATGATTAATAATGTCAAAAGCTTTAGCCAAATCAATAAAAATCACTGCACAATATTGTTTGGTATCCAAAGCAGAAATTATACCATTAAGAATGTGGTAATTAAATGAACATTTGTTACTCAATTTAATGTCTTTTGCCTCCTGGTGGATTATCCATCCATTAAATAGGGGTTGGTACCCCTGTGACCAGGATATGGATAAGTTAATGATAATGGGTGGATGGATAAATAACACTACATATATGAGTTGTATATTTCACACATCCAGTATCTACTGCTCACATCATGTTGTTTAAACAAATACAAACATTCAGTTGCACAAAGTTGGGCGCCAATCCAGCCCTGGGTACACACAAGGACAATTTAGTATACCCAGTTCACCAGACCTCATTGTTTTTGGACTGTGGGAGGAAATGCATGCAGACACAAGAAACATGGAAACTCCACCCAGATGGGGATTTGAACCCTCAGCAATGAGCTAACTACCAAGCCACCATGCCGCCCCATATTATTATTATTATTATAGTAATAAATGATGAGATAATTTATCTATTATGCTGATGATGAAGCATGATGAAGAACTCTTAAAAGACTGAAATGTGATCCACGTGGCTTTACAGGGTTAAATATATTCTCTGCAGGAACAATACCTGGCCTCTGAGTTTTTAAAAATAGTGAAATACTGTCACACAGACGGTGCCAGTGAAGAGGGACTAATGAATCTTCTCCACGCAGAGGCAGGTAGGAGCTTCTTATACTATCTTTATTGCCACTCACATGCAGTACTTTATGAAAGATTTGGGCTTCTAAGCTCATTACTTAACCTTTTATTTGGCAGTAAGTGTGACTGCACTTGTAAAATCAATAAGAGCCAAAAACCCAGAAAGGCATTAAGCTTAATTCTGGATTACATCTTCTTTTCAATGCACTGCAAAGTTTGCTTTTAGATGTTCTCAATGTTTCTCAGCCTTCGGATGGATTTATTAAATTCGTCACACTTACATAATGAAGTATTGATTAACCAAACCAGATATTGCTAACTAAATTACACATAATATTGGATTAGCATGAGGACAAGTTTGGAAAGGGTTCAACCAACTTTTTCACCCGTGTGTGTGTGTGTTTAAGCTCCCAGGGTGTACCGGTTCCCAGTGTTCACTGAGGATTTCTGCCGGGATCTTGTAGAAGAACTGGAGCACTTTGAACGATCCGAGGCTCCAAAGGGCCGACCAAACACTATGAACAACTACGGGGTAAAGTTTCACACTTATCTCTTAACTGTATACGGCTCATAATCACATCTGGACGACCTTTGCATGCTTAAATGGTTCTTTGCATGGTGTAATCTTTCTGTTTGAGGGAGAGTCTATAATGGGTTCAAACGCAGCACAAACAGGACTCATTTTGCTCTATTTGTAATGTATCCTGTTTGAGGCAATGAAGATCATGATGAAGATAAAATACTGTCAAATTCTATGCAGAGCTGCACCAAGTATCAAAACTTGTCAGTAGTTCTCTACTCAAACTTCCAGTAAAATAATTTGTGCCAGTTTGCTGACAAATGAAGAGTCTCACATGGATTACAGTCACCTGAACATTACAACAACATCATATGATTATGATTTATCACACACTTAGAATTAGTAGACCAGAGGAGGATGGGTCCCCCATGTGAGTCTGGTTCCTCCCAAGGTTTCTTCCTCCAGCTCTGAGGGAGTTTTTCCTTGCCACTGTCTCCGTTGGCTTGCTCACCGGGGATTAGGGATTAATGGTTTGATGTCTGTTATTACTAACCCTGTAAAGCTGCTTTGTGACATCAGTTGTAAAAAGCGCTTTATAAATAAAATGTGATTGATTGAAAGTGCAGGGTTATCCCTCTGTATTAATCAGAAACCAATCATCTTCTTCTTTTGCCTTTCTTTATATATATATATATATATATATATAGGTAGATAGATATAATCAATAGGTAATCATATTTATTCTGATTTAGGTGACACCTCTAGCCGGAACAGATTAGCACTCGTAAACAGTTAAACCTACTTTCTAATAACTCATCTTAGTTTGAACCTGTAAGACTATTTAGAATGTTTTGTCTCCAAGATGGCGCTTGGAGCCCACTGTCATCTCAGACATATCAGATTGATCACTGATCCTCAGAGTCCATCTAAGGAGGTCACTTTGACCCCATCAGGTCGGCGGCAGAAACAGGTTGCTCCTAATTGGCTAAAGAAGGCCAACCCTACGATGGATGTAGCCCTTAAAAACTCATCTTCAAATTATATTAGTCAGTCTAGCTCAGGATGGCCACGATGCCATAGCCCACGTTTTTAATAAAGGGAGAACTCTCCTTTCAGAATTTGCTCTGATGGACTCTCAGCATTTCACTACAATGTGATTTGAACCTGTTTTTAACATTTTCTTCTTCCTTCAGCTTTACTTTAACTCTTTCATGTATGATGGACAGTTAATGTCTTATCTTCTATATGTATTGGTTTTAATGTTAGAATTGAATGACGGCTTCTTTCTCTTGTCATGTCCCACCGCTGGCTAGTAACTGCAAGCTCAACAAAACACATGGTAAACAAAAACGACTGACATGTTTATCAGATTGAAAGGGGGAAACATTTTGGAGGGAAATCATGATAGATTTCTTTCATCATTCATGCATGAAAGGGTTCAAACGTACAAAGAGCTTTTTGACTTTTTTCCCCCTAAACATTAAACAGAAAAGCTCAAACTTGACTCTTTGTCCATTTGGACTGTGTAGAGATGCACTAGTACAGTTTACATTAGTTATGCTCTAAAAGTTTGGAAACGAGTGTAAGTTCAAACAATCTTTTGGTGATAAAGGTGATTTATAGCTATTTTGGTGTTGATATTCTGAAATTGTGATACGGTGACAGCCTTACTTACTAAATGCACTGCATATACAAATGTGATGATACAGAATCGTGGAATCACATGACTTGCATAAACACCCCTTCTGTTCTGCCCAACGCAGATCCTGTTGAATGAACTGGGCTTTGACGAGGGTTTGATCACTCCGCTGAGGGAGCTTTACCTGCGGCCGCTGTGTTCACTGCTCTTCCCAGACTGTGGAGGCCAGTGGCTGGACAGCCATAAAGCCTTCGTGGTGAAGTACGCCATGCACGAAGACCGGGAGCTCAGCTATCACTACGACAATGCTGAGGTCACACTCAATGTCTCGCTGGGGAAAGACTTCACTGAAGGGAACCTGTACTTCGGGGACATGAGACAGGTGCAGGAAATGAAGATCTATTACTGAGAGGCTGTACAAGCTCTACAGCTTCACATTCAAGCTAACAACACTGTAGCTTATCAGTCACGTTTAGAAACAGATACATGCAAAATAACTGATTTAACTCACTACAACAACATTAACTAATACTTGTCACTCAGTGGACAGTATTATTAAAAATACACTGAACATATATGATCTTTACAAAAGTATCCACACACAACTTCAAATGACACCCATTACGGACTCTAGCATCAGTTAGAGGGATGAGAAGCCTCCAGCACTGGGCTATAGAGCTATATTCTTTGGAGTGATGGAGCCAAGTTCTTTGAGATGAGTTAGAGTGAAGTTTGTGACCCAGAACTAATCATCCATCAATAGCTGATGTCACTACTGCTCTCATTGTGTGATGCAACCAAATCCTTCCAACATCTACTGAAGTCTTCTCAGAAGAGTGGAGGCTGCAGCAAAGGGGAACAAATACCCTTCATGAAGATCAGCTGGCCACCACTAGTCTAATGTAACAGGTTCTATCAAAATTCCCAAATGGATGCAGTTGAACTATAATCTAATGCCTGATGATTCAATCCTGTGTGTGTGTGTGTTTTAGGTGCCTCTGAGTGAGACGGAGTGTGTGGAGGTGGAACATCACGTAACTGAGGCTGTTCTCCACCGGGGGCAGCAGATGCACGGTGCTTTGCCCATCTCCTTTGGTCTGCGCTGGAATCTCATTGTGTGGATGAGGGCTTCCTGTCAGAGGAACCGTCTCTGCCCCATGTGCAGCCGGCGGCCTTGTCTGGAGCCCAGCGAAGGCTACGGGGACGGATTCACTGCCGAGCCAAACCAAACCGCTACTTGGGAGACACTGTGTACTTTAACATGACCAAACCACGGAGCTTTGGAGCGGTTCATGAGTAAGCCTTTGAGGATTTTGTTATTCCAGGAATGTAATGGCCAATTCAGATGGTACTAAATGCACATGGGGGTCCTGAGGTGATTTGTTCTTTTACATTAAAAGAAATATACTGAATGTCAACTGAATAATTTATCATTTTACGGTGGTAATTATGATGGTTGGCAGAAAAGTCCCAAGAAACCTCAATGCAAATGAGATTTCATACACTAAAGTCTGATAATTAGGATAAGAGAATCTCTCATAAATATCTGAGATGACATGAATGGGTCATAAACGTTGTAGGAGTTCTTTGATCATCATATGTCAGACATACACTACCACTCAAACATTTGGCATCAACCATTAAATTGAATATTTTCCTTAAAAACACTTATTTCTGAAGGTCGTTCTTCATTTTTCTATATCTGATTCAGAGGAATCCTCCTGTGTGGACCGTTCCCCTGTACCAGGATTGTGGTACTGAGTGCCGTTTTCCAGAATCTCTATAAATCTCTGTAATACAGGAAGGGAAGTAACTTCTTTTTGTATTATATTTGCATTTAGCCACTATTTATTTTGGATTCTGTACTGAAAATTACTTCCAGGAATCATTGACTGTGAACAGTTTGCAGACCAATCCACAAAAGCTGAATCATGCAAAGAAGAACCCATATGTCAACACAATTTAGAAATGCCAACCTCTTCTCAGAGCCAAAGCTCATTTCAAATGGACTGAGGCAAAAAAGAAAACTGTTCTGTGTTTATCAAAATGTGAAATTATTGTATAACTTGGCCACTATTTATTTTGGAAACCCTGCAAATGGAAAATAAATACAGTCTAACGACATTATATGCATTATACATCAGAATCATCCATACAATGGAAACCAAAACAGACTGCCATTTCCTTTTGGAATACAGATTATTATACAACACAGATATACAGCAAAAAACACAATTCAGAAACCATTAAAACAACAACTCGGAACCAGCCAAAAGTTTGGAAACACCTTTTCATAGACAATGGCCCTCACATATATAGACAAGAATGTCCAGTGAAGCAAAAATAGCAATTTTGATGATATAGTGTGGTTCAAAATGTTTTTTTTAAATACAGTGCCACATCAATATGTCAATGTAATATTGTGAAAAAGTTCGTTTGTGTTCATAAATTAATTCAAAAAGGTCAATTTATTAAAGGTAGATTTTTTTATATATTCATTACACATGAAGTGACATTTCAAGCCTTTTTTTGTTTTACTGCTGATTAGAATAACTTATAGCTCCTGAAAATCCACAAATCTAGAATCTCAGTTTAGTACATTTCATTAAATATGTAATTTGTCAATTTAATTACTGAAGATCACAGTCGAAGGAAGACTTCTGGAACAAGTAGACTCTTTCACATATTTGGGATGCAGAGTAACAAAAGCTGCAGACTGTGCCAGTGAAGTGAAGACAAGAATGGCCATGGGCATGTTGGTGATGGTCAAATTGACAAAGATGTGGAAAAGCAAGTCAATTAGCACCAACACCAAACTAAGACTGATGAAAGTCTTGGTCTGGCCAGCAGCTACATATGGATGTGAAGCCTGGACACTGAAGAAAGAGGAAGAAAGACGTATTCAGGCTTTTGAGAACAAGTGCATCAGGGAGTTGCTGAAGATCTCATGGATGAAGATGATGACCACTGAGCAAGTCTATGAGATGCTAGAACTCAAAAGGAGTTACTGATGCACGTTAAATCCCGCAAGTTACGTTACTTCGGTCATGTGATGAGGCAGCACATGAGAGCATTGAAGGAAGTGTTATGACTGGACTTGTGGAGGGAGTCCGAAGACGTGGAAGACCAAGAATAACCTGGCAGGATAACATGAAGACATGGACTGGATTATCAGGTGCTAGCCTGCTACAAGCAACCAGAGACAGATGGCATTGCGAAGCGATGACGGCGTGTGACATGAAATGAGTAAGTAAATTATTATTACAAACAGTATCACCTTTACAACAAAAAAAGGCTTAAAATATGTAACTTTATGTGTAATAAATATAAAATATATTAGTTTATATAGACATAGTTAGTTATATAAAATATATGTACAGTTACATTAAATCAAAGTAATACATAAAATATATAACTCTGAATTAAATTAAGAACACAAACGTTTTTGTGATATTCTAATTCTTGGAGATGCAGTAGTAAATTCCTATGTATACATAAACATTCAATCAGGTGTGGTTAAACTTTTGTCTGGTACTGTAGCTGGACTGTATATACAAAAAAAAAAAAACAGTTAACAGTCTTGCATCCTCGTGTCAGTGTCTCAGTGCACGAGGCACTTCCGTTCCTGTACAAAGGTTCTGTTCCTCAAAAGGTCATCACCATAGACTCACACACATGAAGCACCTTCACCATCCAAACTGAATGTCACAGGCATTTGCGTGCAATTTCAAGTACTGTAAGATTTAAGGTAACAAAGTAGCATTTCAAAGGTTCAGGTTTTTTTTGTTTTTTTTGGTTGTTTCTTTCCTCCCGATTAATTCAAGCCACGCAGAATGCTCGAAGCAGGAAAAGACGGGAAACGAAGGAGTGAGGGTATTCAGAGTGACTGAGGGAAACATGTCCTTGGCTTTGGATTTTCCACTGCTGAACAAATGACCCCAAATCCTCTGTTGTTTCTAAATTTCTATAATGAACACAGGACACAATATAGACTGTACATCAGTAGTCACCAACCACTCTCCTGGAGATTTTCCTCCCTGTAGATTTCACCCCCAACCCAAAACTAACACATCTCATTCAGCTAATCAAGAACTTCTGAAGGCAACAATTAGATGGATCATTTGGAGACAATCGTTCATCAGAACTGACATTGTAGTATAATTTAAAAGACGACACTCTGGTTTTGACGCTTCCATATTTCACTTGGAAATAGCAAAGAAAGAACATACATTATGATCTCGTGTCCGCAATGACTATGAGGACAAAGTCTGACTGTAAGTGTACATTAAATGGTCACATATTTTACAGTACATCCACTAACGGTGTCTGATGAGAAGAAAATGCATTTGCACAGATTCCTCGATTACCCAAAGCTGAGTGCAGTCATAGTGGTTCACAGACAGCTTGTGAACATCCCAAAGTGTGCAAACGTAGCAAGCACTGTCCACATAATGTCCGGCGGTCCTCCAAAGGCTGTTAGAGGGTGGTCTCGCTGCTCATGTCCCGGTGTCTGTCCCTGGGGTCCATGTCAGTGTCCTCGTAGTCGGACTCCATCTCAATCTTGACCTGTGGGACCGGGCAGGACATCCCACGTGTGACAGTCATCGCCGGGGACGATGGACACGAGATCTTCAAGTGCAGAGTGATGCTGCGGAGTGGCAAGGTCCCGTTACAACAGCAAAGAAATGGAGGGGAAGGCAGAGGTAAAGGAAAAAGGTCAAGGTTTTCTATAGGTCTGGGTGATATGGCCAAAAAGTCTCTTATCATTCAGTAAAGAATGCTAAAGAATTAGTATTGAAATTATGGAATACAAAAGCCATATATATATATACAGGGGTTAGACAATGAAACTGAAACACCTTGTTTTAGACCACAATAATTTATTAGTAGGTGTTGGGCCTCCTTTTGCAGCCAATACAGCATCAGTTCGTCTTGGGAATGACATATACAAGTCCTGGAGCACAGGTAGCAGGGGCCGCTACTGACAGTGTGCACCCTACAGG